>WNKI01000002.1:779851-812693 GCA_015350385.1 Aculops lycopersici
GCTTGCAGTTTCTTCTCTTCGACAATACACCATTAGATTCCACTTATACTCATACTCATCATTCATATAACTCTCGATTATCTTCTGTTTCATTAGTTTCACTGAACGATGTCACATAATCGTTGCAATCGTGCCCTTGAGGAGGATGAGGAGATACCGATGGACCTCGCGATTGCCCACTTCGACTTGCCTTCTGATCCACCGAATGTCTCTGCTCCACAACCTCTGCATCTCTTTCCTGATCCGGCACCTCCTGTAGCTACACGCCGTCGTGGTCGGCGGCCTACTGAACGCGAAGGCGAGAGCACCTCTCAACGTGCAGCCCGCGAGCGTCGCAATGAGAGAGCCAGAGCGCGATATGCTTCAAATAGCGTCGCAAGGAGAGAGCGTCAGCGGCAGCGATATGCGGCGAATCGAGAACAAGCGATTGCTATGCATGAACCATCTCCAGAGAACACCAGTCCCCATCGTGTCCCTGCTCATATTCGAGCATCCCAGCGAGCAATAATGCAGGGAGTGCGCGCATCAGCTTCTCAGGAAGACAGAGATTTGCTTAGTCAACGGAGACGTGAATCTCGAGCACAGGATCAAATACTCAGAAACTTGGAACAAGAGTATATCGATGCTGAGCGCGCGTATGATAATCAGCTTCGTCCATTTCATCCCAGGACCTTGGAAAATTTGGCATTTCATTACGACGCTGATTATGATTACCATTCTCTCTCTCAATTATCTATTGACTTGATGACTAAAACTTGCCAAAAGATGCAACGCGCGAACTCTTTCGCAAGGAAGCGCCTGGAATCTGTTGTTCCAATGGCAAGTGCTGCATGTTACGACAGTACACTTTGCCTCCTGCACCTGAATCCGAATTGTATGATGTCAGAAATCCAGATGGTAAACATATGCTCGAGTATATCATGCGATATAACAGCTGTTTTGCTATGACATCGCTTGGTATTAATGGACAGCGCTTAGGCGCAGGTGATTGGCCCTCTACATTCCGAATTCAAGGTCAGATCTACCATCAGATCGGCTCTCTTTTGCCGCAGCCAGAAAGTGATGCACAATATGTGCAAATATACTTCATGGGCGACTCTGACTGCCAAATCGATCGTAGGACAGGCATGTTCCAGGGAGTCAGGAGAAATTTGGTTGCTTTGTTTCAGCATTTACTCGAACGCGAGAATGATTTGATTCGAAACTTCAAGACGGCCCTCGAGCGCATGCCCGCTGATACCTGTAGCTTGGCAATACGTGCAGATCGGCTACCTGAAGGAGTCCACCCGGGCCAATTCAATGCCCCAGTCGTTGAGGACGTAGCGCTTCACTTCATAGCCCCTGAGGATGCGCAAAATCGCGATATTATATTGACGAGGAGGAATGATCGCCTGTCTTATATCAACGAAACTCACCAATTCTATGATGCACTGCAATATCCTTTGATGTTCTGGTCTGGTCAACCAAGCTACTCAATAAGCATGCGGGATCCAGCTACCAATAAAAAGATCACGGCCAAGCAATTCTACTCTTATCAGTTTATGGTTCGCGATAACGTTCAAAATATATTTCATTACTGTGGTAAGCTCACCAACCAGTATTTTGTCGATATGTACACCAAAATAGAACTTGGACGTCTCAAATATCTTCGCTCGAATCAGAAAAAACTGAGAGCTGATGAATACATCCACTTACGTGATGCACTAAGAAATGATGGGGATCCAAATGAGGTTGGAAAACGCATAATTTTGCCCTCATCTTTCATAGGTTCCCCGAGACACTTACGCGAGTACACGCAAGATGCCATGGCGTACGTTCTCCGATTTGGTCGGCCAGATTTGTTCCTCACATACACTTGCAATCCGACTATGCCTGAATTCCGAGAGCTTCTATTTAACGGACAAACAGTAAATGATCGTCATGATATAGTCGCGAGACTTTTCCACCAAAAAGTTGGTTGTTTGGTTGATGTATTGAGGAAAGACAAAATTTTCGGTCCTGTTCGAGCTTACCTCTTCTCCATAGAATGGCAGAAGAGAGGACTTCCACATGTTCACATGCTCATATGGCTCTCCAATCCGATCCGAGCAGACGAGATCGACAAAGTGTTGAGCGCTGAAATTCCGGACCCTCAAGTTGATCCTGCTCTCTATGCCACTGTTACGAATTTCATGATACATGGACCATGTGGAGCTCTCAATGGTAACTCGCCGTGCATGAGCGAAGGCCGCTGCACGAAAAAATATCCGCGCGGTTTCATGGAAGAGACCCTCACGGGCGAGGATGGCTATCCTCTTTACCGAAGAAGATCGCCAGAAGATGGTGGCCGCATCTTCAACAAACGAGTGCGTGGCCAGATGACGCAAATCGACAATCGTTGGGTTGTCCCGTACAATCCAACACTGCTACGTCTTTTTCCTGGTCATATGAACATCGAAATTTGCCACTCTGTTAGGTCCATTAAGTATCTATTCAAATACGTCTATAAGGGTAGTGACATAATGGGTATGGTAGTAGAAAACCAGCAAGATCGCGACGAGATCTCTGAATTTCAAATTGGTCGGTTCCTCAGTTGTAACGAAGCCTGTTGGAGGATATTCGGTTTTCCCGTCCATGAAAGAAGCATCGCAGTGCATCATCTTCAAGTTCATCTCGAGAATGGCCAAAGGATTGTTTGGGATGAAAATCGGCCACCAGGCCAGGTACCAAGGCCGCCATCGACAACTTTGACTGCTTTCTTTGCACTATGTAGCAGAGACGAATTCGCACAGACCCTCATCTATCAGGACGTACCTTCGTATTTCACTTACGACGGAGGCATCTTCTCGAGAAGAATCAAAGGCCAACCGGTGGTAGGATGGCCAGGAGTCAAAGAAGTTGATGATATTGGTCGCTTATATACTGTCAGTCCGCGACAATTAGAATGTTTTCATCTCCGCATACTTCTCACTCATGTTCGTGGTCCAAAATCGTTCCAGGATATCAAGACTTTTGAAGGTCATATTTGTTCCACTTATCAAGAAGCCTGTAGAATGAGAGGACTCATTGCAGATGACGAGCAATGGATGAAGACACTTGAAGAGTCAGCTGCCCTTCATCTTCCGAATCAGATGCGAGAGCTGTTTGCTGTGATCCTATGCCAATGTTATCCTTCGAATCCTACTGAGCTATGGGACAAATTCAAGGACGATTTAAGTCAAGACATACTCAACCGAATGCGCCGTCAAAATCCTGATCTCGAGCTACAATTTAATGATCTCATCTGGAACGAAGCTCTTATATTGCTTGAAGATTTGAGTTTGTCGATTTCTGGCAAGGAATTGGCCTTCTATAGCATGCCATCTCCGACTCGCGATCCCATCGATGTTTCAAATGCTGAAATTTTACGCGAGCGAACTTATCCTCGCGCCGAACTTATTGATTTCGTTGAACAAAACACTCCTTTGCTCAATGAACAGCAAAAAAGGGTCCAGTCTCTTCTCCTTGATGCTATTGAACGTGAACTTGGCGGTATTTACCTTATTGACGCCCCAGGAGGAACCGGCAAGACATTTCTGCTCAATTTATTATTGGCAGAAGTTAGGAGTCAAGGAAACATCATGTTGGCCACAGCTTCTTCTGGTATCGCAGCAACAAATTACGATGGAGGCCGAACCGCTCATTCGGCTTTTGGAATTCCATTGAAGACTCCCAGCATGCCAAATCCAACTTCAAGTATAACTCGAGGGTTCGGCAAAAGGAATTATGTTGAAAGCATGCAAAGCCATCATATGGGACGAATGCACAATGATGCACAAAAAGTGTTTTGAGTTGGTCGATAGACTCCTGCAAGATATCAGGGACAATACTCTTCCATTTGGTGGTATGGTTGTAATTCTCGCCGGTGATTTCCGCCAAACTCTACCGGTTACAATGTCTTGCACTCCTGCCGATTCTCTTCATGCTTGCTTGAAAACCTCCTACCTCTGGTCGAAAATCGCGAAGTTCAACTTGCACACCAATATGCGTGTTCAAATGTTGGGTGATCCAAATGCCGAACAATTCGCATCCGATCTTCTGTCTATCGGTGAGGGTCGATTTTGGACTGATCCTCGGAATGGAATGATCCCTCTCACTCGGAATATATGTACCCACGTTTCTCTTGGTGATGATCTTATAGCAAAGGTTTATCCCGACTTGCTAAGTAACATGTTGGATCCAGACTGGCTCCGCGATAGATCTATTCTCGCGCCCCACAATGTTACAGTGAATGAGATCAATGCCAAGATTCTCGATAAATTGGTACAGACGCCAGCTCGCGTTTTTAAGTCGGTAGACACGTGCCGCAATCCAGAGGATGCGACCTCTTTCCCAACTGAGGTCCTCAACAGCTTGCACGATTCAGATATGCCACCACACGAATTGACTCTAAAGGTTGGGGCTCCAATAATGATTCTTCGCAATATTAGACCACCAAAACTTTGCAATGGAACACGACTGGTTATCACATCTCTGCAGGGTTATGTCATACATGCTAAAATTATCGCAGGAAAGCATCGTGGTGAACATGTCCTCATTCCTCGAATTCCGTTCCACCCTGAAAATCTCATCGTCCAAATGCAGAGATTACAATTCCCTGTTCGGCTCGCATACGCCTTGACAATCAACAAGTCACAGGGTCAAACTCTGAAAGTTGCAGGCATAGAGCTCGCCAAGCAATGCTTCTCCCACGGTCAATTGTATGTGGCACTATCCCGAGTTGGATCACCATCGAGTCTCTTCATACATACATTCACGGGACACGCAAGGAACGTTGTCTACAGGCGCGCTCTTACTTATATCGACGGCCAAAATGTTAATTAATCAATATATTTTTTGTATACAATTTAATAAATCTAAAGCAAAAATAACTTCACAATTAGTCTTACAATTTCTCATATCAAACTCATTTTATTGGTTCCATACACTACATTTTTGCACCTACAGTTTTAAGTATAAAAGTTAACGCGGCATGCATTACAAGCCGCATCAAAATTTCCTGTGTTATCCCCACACGAAGCAAAGGCGAAGCGAAGCGGAGCCGGAGCGTAGTCTCCCAACGGGCAGCACAAAATAATTTCTAACCTCGGGCGGAGCCGAGGTAACCGACTAGTAATTATAATATCTCATTGTATTCAAAAGTTATTAAATAAAGCCTAAAACCTGGTAAAAAAATTATGTCCGGCCTACGGCATGGGTTTTTCGACCCAACTCGCGCTGCGCGCGCATGGTGCCTGTGAGCGCGCGCGTTTTTTTTAATTTTTGGAACCCAGTGGGGGCCTCACTCAGCGCCCCCCTCAACTCGGCGATAGCTGTTGTGGTTCAGCTGGACGGGGGGTGGTAAAAAATAGTGTCCCCCACTATACAGCCAGCACCAAAAATTCTGCACAATTTAGATCTAGACTGCGGCAAAGCAACAACTAGTATTATGGTTGCGACGCAGGAGCAGCGAGAAGAAATACTAGCTGTATGCGTTCGATAATGCAGTGCAACGTTTAGCACTGGCTCTCTGGTAGGGTCTTTTTGGCTGCGGCGTGTTCGTACCTCGGGCTTAGGCCAGAGGGTCAGGCAACACGACCAATTTTCCACCCCCTAGGCCGAAAAAGCGACCAACTCGGCCTAAGCCACGACCCGACCAAAAGACCACAAGCCCGAGGACCGACATCCCTAGCCGCACACTTCGAGTGCCATTGCCCACACCCTCGGTGCCTCCTTTTCATCGTTTGCAGAATGTAAAATCCCCAAGCGTTTCCTAATAGAGTCATAGTATAAACCTTTACCTAATAGTCATGGAATTTATGCGTATTTACGGGCTATTAATTACATACTGATTATCTCTGATATCACTTATTATAGTCAAAAATACTTACTGCAAAAACAGCTCAAATCTCACTACCATTGTAATCGATGGTCGTGTCCGTAAGGAGGAAGGGGTGATATGTCATGCCGTTCCCTTGCGGCGCGCATCTCGTCGACGCCCATCTACCCGACTTTAGCGCTTTCCCGACGACCCGAAGCTGTATATAAACCCAACACACAAATAAACGAGGCGAGTCAGTCAGTCACTCTCTACTAACATCAATAGTCAAGAATTCATGGCCAGTTTTGAGAGGCACTTTATTTTCAAAAAGATAAGTTATGAACCTCAAATGCGATGAATGCTCGATAGAGCGCCCGGTCATGAGACGACCCAAGAATGGCAAATCTTTGTGCAAGGAATGTTTCTTTTCGATATTCGAGCAAGAGATCCACGAGACGATCATCAATTACAAATTATTTGAACGAGGAGATTATGTTGCTATTGGAGCTAGTGGAGGAAAAGACTCCACAGTTCTAGCTTACACCATGAAGCTACTCAATGATAGACACGACTACGGGCTTAAACTAGTACTTTTATCCATCGACGAAGGAATCACGGGCTATCGAGATGACAGCTTGAAAACTGTTGAGAGGAACAAGATGCAATATGGACTACCCCTTAAAGTATTGAGCTACGAAGAGCTATATGGCTGGACCATGGATAAGATTGTTAAGCTGATAGGACTGAAGAATAATTGCACAATATGTGGAGTCTTCAGACGACAGGCTCTAGATCGAGGAGCTACATTATTAGGTTGTAACAAATTGGTGACTGGTCACAATGCTGACGATGTAGCCGAAACGGTATTGATGAATCTTCTCAGAGGTGATATAAATCGCATTGAGAGATCTATGGACATAACTACAGGTAACCAATCGGAGCAGAATGAATTCACCATGCCCAGGGCCAAGCCATTCAAGTACATATACGAAAAGGAGATTGTTTTATATGCCCACTTCAAGAAGTTGGAATACTTTTGTACAGAATGTATATACGCACCAAACTCGTATAGAGGCCACGCAAGGGAGTTCCTCAAGGACATAGAATCTATCCGCCCATCGTCCATTATAGATATTATCAAATCAGGAGATAGTCTCCAATTAGGCACCAAGGCCAAAGAGAAGCTACCCGACCAAAACAAGTGCATTCGTTGTGGATACATTTCAAGTGGAGAGGTTTGCAAAGCTTGCAAGATTCTAGAGGGTTTAAATTCGGGTGATACTAGGATTGGCATCAGAAAGGAAAAGAAACGAAAGCCCGTCAAGATTCAATAAAACATACACCACCAACATTCAGATAGACTCGCGTTTTGGATGCAATTGTTTCGCTCGAATGAAACGACTGTCAAATCTCACTGCCTCAAATTCTTATAACAAGACCTAATATATTGTGAGTCAACAAAGGAGTATAAATTGAAAAGACATTTTTTAAATTTTTACCGCCTCAATCCACTAGAATTATCATGGTGTCAAGTCAAAAGTTCTATTTTAAACTCGATAATTGAGACAAACTTAGCCATAGGCCATGTTCTCACACTTTCAGATTCTTCGCTCCCGAGTTAGCGACAACTTGTTGTCACGACGCAACTGCCTCCAGCGGAACCGATAATGATTGCTCTTCAAGCTGGCGAGGCGACAAACGGAGGCTTCCTGAGATTCAACGAGTGGCGGCTTCCGTTGGCGCCGCTTGATTCTCTTCACTGCTTAGCTTAATCTTCGTCTCCCTCTATGTAGTCCGATCATTTGGAAGTCAAGCAACCGGTAGACACAATGGCAAGCAAGACTCTCTACCTAAAGCCCCTTCTGTCGGTCTCTCCCTCTCCATTTATTTTAGCTTAGTCCTCGCTCGTCGCGTTCCGATCTAATGGACTCCTGATGCTCCTGTTGCGATTTCCGCGGCAAGTCGAGCAGCAGTAGCTTATCCGGCGTCTCACCTGCCAGTTTGCTTAAGCTGCTGCTGCTGCCGCCGCCGCCAACTGGCCGAAGAGCGACCAGTTAGGCAGCTGCAACTCGAACCTCACTTCGGTAGCCTTGAGCCGTCGGATGTCGTCCATCAAGTTTGAGGCTCGGCGAGGGCAACTGGTGGTTGTTGTCGTTGCAGGTTGCCGCTGCGTCACATGACTACCCCTGACTGGCCGCGCGGAAACTCTATGGAGTCGGCCGAGTGAAAATTGAATTGCATTGTTCTGGCCGACGGATTTTGACTTGAATTTTAGTGGTGGCAGAAGCGGCTTTAAAACTTCTAGTTTGCCAACTAAAACTCACTTGCTGTTCGTGGCCGCAAATGGAGTCTAAAGTCTGTGGCTTCGCCGTGATTCGCCGCCATCGACTATTAGAAGCGAGCGAAGAAGTTTCCACTAGATCCACCAAGCGAACGAGCCAACGACTTTTAGATGAAGATGGTGGTGAACGCGGAAATATTATTTCGCTTTGGGCCGGTTCCTCGTGTGGCAGTTGGATTTGCAGTGGCAGTTTTAGTTGCGGCGACATACTCTGTGTTTCTGGTGATCCTGCAGTAGTAGTAGCAGCAGGTGAGCTGCTGCATTGCGTAACGATCGACAGTCTCTGTCCCTCTCTATCCTTGGCGCTTTTGCCAAAGCCGGCGCGCACAGTCGTCCTCTGCTCGCATACCGTACGGTGGGTAGCCAGACAGAGACACAGTGGCGCTCTACGAGGGCGTAGCTTTCGTTTGCAATGGCCAGAGGCCAGGTGGGCGGCTTGCAGGTAAGTTGCGCAGCCTGAGTGTCTGTTGCGCGGCTACCATTGCAGGTGAGTCATTACAGTTCAGTCGAGTTTCTGCCGCGTGAAGAACAGAAGTGGCCAGCGAACTCTTTATGCTGGACACATCGTTGCAGCCGCCAAACAGTTGCCAGCGTAACCACACCACGATCCTCAGGTGGCAGCCGCTCCGTTCATTCGTTCGTGTTTGCTACTATTGTTGCGCTTCTGCGTCGACCTCATCAGCTGATTACATAAGAGAGGAGAAATATATCTCAGAAAAAGTTAGTAAAACAGTCGTTGTTGTTGTTGTTGTTGTTGTTGTTGTTGTCGTCGTCGTCGTCGTCGTCGTTATTGTTATTATTAGTATTGCACAAATTCAATCAAGTGACCGCAAGTTTGCAGCAATAACTTTTACCTCAAGAATCTCATTCTCATTAGAGGAAAGCAGTAGACAACAGAGAAGTTAGTTGACGATGTAGGATCATCTATCGATGCAAGTCTTCGTATCAAAATCAGCCAGACCAGCAAGCAAGCAACAGCAAAACAAGAAAATCTTCGCGGATGCCAAGCAAAAAGATGTACTCGCCAGCCTCGCCCGTTCTAAGCTCCATCAGCGGCTCGGGCGGAAGTGGCGAACACAACCATAACCTCAGCCTCAACCATCAGCATCATCATAATCATTATCATAACAACAATCAACTAATTGGAGGCAGTCCAATCAGCGGCACATCGGCGGCGACACCAAGTGACTCATGTTTAAAGTTCAAATACTTCACCACCTTCCTAATATCAACCACCTGTTTGGGGCTACTCAGTACCTCGCTGGCCACACACAAGTGGATCATTTCGCGACCAATCAGAATCCTCAAACTAAATGGAGGCCAAACAAATGTTACCTCACTCATGTTAACTGCCCAAAATCTTGACTACATAGACCAACAAAGATTTCGAGCCCACTCCTCGGCTTGGTCCACTGGAGACTCGCCGCGGCCTCCGCCAATGACAAGCAACAACCAACAACTATCGTCTCTCTACGACAACGAGCCTATTCCAACCCAATTCCTGCCTCGAAGTTCCTCCTCGAACTCCATAGCAAATCAGTTCAAGTCTGCAGGAGTTGGAAACTCGATAGCCCCAAGCAGCAGTGGTGGCCAACACAATAACAAGTTTCAAGGCGAAATCTACTTTGGCCTCTTCAGTGGCGTCAAGGTGTTAAACTATGGATTCGGTGATAGAATAAGCCAAATTACAGGTGAGTCTTAGTACTTAAGCTTGAATTTGTTCTTTCTTTTTTTCAGTTTTTTGTATTTATCCATTTTACCGGCTTTATATTGTGCTCGAATCGCCATGTTGTCCATGTCCAACGCTCAAGTTTTCAATTTGATTTTATCGCCATCCAAACAAAGAGAAGCTTGTTGTCCTTGTTTCCCTAAGAGCCAATTGTGTGTCCAAAAGCCATTCACCATAGCCACTCAAATTGCGTTGCAAATGTGTAAATCTCATTTGCATAGTTGCTCCTATTCTAAGCTTCAAAAAAGTATTGTGTGGTTTATGGCCCGAAAGAGCGAAATAGTCAGAAAGAAGCAACTTTGGACTCGCGAGAGTGTGAAACAACCAACTTGTTGGGAGTTGCATATAAAAACCCGATGCTTATCGTCACTGACAACGAACAGGTGATATGAGGTAGTAACTTCTATTTACAAAGCGACAACAAGTGTCCACTTGCTGTAGCTGCTCAATCGATTGAGTGGCCACTTGTTGCCGAGGTCACCTGATATCTAACGTCGCTCATTAATAGCCACTTGAGTCTCTCAACTCCTAAACAAAAATCTTTCCTCCGATCAGCAATCTTTCTCCTCCCGTTAATGGTCAAAAGGAGTCATTAAAAGCAAACATACATCGACAATAAACGAGTTGCTTGTCGTTTTGATTGTCCCATTTGCCACTAACACTTGTCGCTCTAAAATAGACGGACCTCGATAGCGCCGATAATTTGTGAAACGCAGCGACCAGGTTATAAAAGACTTGTTAGATGGGATTGTTGTCGTTGCGGCTAAAGTGTTGTGTCAACTCTACCTATCTTTCTCTTGCTGATACTTGATCCACAACTAACCGCAACCAACCGAGACGATCAAGAGCCGACTTCTTGGAGGTATTGTTTTCCTAGTTCCTATCGCAACTTTCAATTAGACTTTGCGGCCAGCTAGTTGGTTTGCAAGACTTGGAACACTGTGGTTGGACAGTACAAAGACCACATCAATCTAACCCATCTCGTCTCGTCTTGTCGGAGAAGTTGTCCTTGTCGTCATCGTATTCCTCTCGTCATTATTCCCCCCTTCTTTAAATCCACTAGCCAAGCTCATTACAACGGCTCATGACTCGCCTTCAGTTCCGACCTCTCAACTGTGCGGCGAGGCATATAAGCCAAAACGAGCCGATCTAAGTAAGGAACTCAACGCCCGATGCAAGCGGTCAGCCGCAACCTATTCAATCTCAAAGCTGAGCTGAACTGAAGATTATTTTGCCTGGTGGAGGTCGACCTGGCTGTTGTTCCATTACAAGGCAGCCAACAGGTTGTTTGCTCTCTCCTCTTCCTCCTCCTGCTGCTGCTACCACAACCGCGTGATAAGATTGTCCCCTCTTCTCGCACTTTCGCTGGTCCATCTCAAGTATCTTGGTGGCTGGCGCTCGAGAAGTAAATGGGCGAGCCTCGTCTTGTTAGACAACACTGGTTGCCGGGACACTAAAATAGTTTGTATATCTCTCTGTCTCAGTGTCTATCAGAACGGCACTACCTGTATAGCTTGAGATAAGAGGACTAACCGAACCACGAAGACTTGTCCGTCCATCCGTCCGTCCGGTGAAGACGAGACTCAGCAGTTTGGAGTCGGCGGCAACGTAATTGTTTACACTCTTCCTTAACCAAGCAAAAGTACAAATCGACTTTTAAATCTACTAGTCGGCTCCTTAAACTTATCAATTGGACGGAATCTCTAGCTCGATGGAATCACGATCATTATCATCAATCATCGTGTACCACAAACACACAATTGATACTCTCATCCAAGTTGCGGAATTTTTCATTGGTGGTTGTGGTGGTGGGGCTCGATGTGAAACGAAATCAACGTCTTAAAGGTAGATAGCTGTCTAGTTTCAATATTGTTACTAAATCGCGCCACCAACAAGATGACGAGGGAGGAAAACATACCCAGCTTTCGCCTGAATGACCGACGACGTTGGACATGAGAAAACGTTGCTGAGAGGAGATGGAGTTGCTAATTTTGTCCAATCATTAAGTCGCGCAATCGCGTCGTCTCATTGACTCAATTCTCTTTCTATATCCATGATGATGATGATGATGATGATGATGATAACAATAGTAATAATAACGCCAAGAGATACTTTCGCTTTGCGCGCCGACTAAATACAAAAACTGATGCGCTTTAAACATGCGATGTTGCAGCGGAAAGTCTACCTGTTGCTCTGTGACCATTCACCTGCAACAAACCACTCGATAGCGTGATTTTAGACGATAAAGATGAAATCAATAGCCATGATGATGATAGGAATTCTTCACTAAGAGTGATTCCATCCTCGTCACTCGAGTGGAAAATCAATTTTCGTGCTGAAAAACTCATATCTTCGAATGGAAGATCCAAACCGAAAAAAGGACTCGACGAGAAAGACGTCTTACCATTGCCTTTGCGATTGAGGCCAATCGCACTGCGTGGTATTCACTTGAGGACTCGTAAATCTTGCTGTTGTATTATCACTTAACGAATTGTCATTCGCTTGAAGCTCGATAGACAAGCTAGCAGCCAGACAACATTCCTCTACATTTACCCGTAGGCTACTCAATTTCACTGTCACTCCTCCACCTGTTGATGGTGTTAGTCAATCGCAGCACTGATACTAATACTACCGACTGACTACTGCTTCGCCACGGTAACCGTAACTCTGCACAACTTTAGCAAAACCAATTCGTTGCGTGCCACTTTTGTGCTGACAGCTGAAAAAAGGACAACCGTCTGAGTTCACTCACTCAGGTAAACTCATCGCTAGTTGCCCATTTCATTTCATTCCATCCACCATTCACTGAGACATGGATAGTCCATGGCTGAGAGCCATCCGCACATGGACACAGTAGTGACCGATTTGTTTCAGGTAATCGTATGAATGTTCATTCTCAAATCGCTTGTGCCTTAGCCCTTCCCTCAGGCAAACGAAAGATTCTGGTTGAATTGAGAGGAGTTCCATCAGTCTCCTCGATTCCACTTCACGAGGTTGAAGTGAAGGTGATCGTTTTGTCTTGTCCCTTGGCCATCTAGCTGTCGGCCACAAAACTCCGTTTGTTTGGCTCACTATCCTCTTTCTCTTAGACTCTCCACTGTCCGCTTTCAAATTCCGATTGGATAGTCGTTGCTCACGCGACTTAGAACTGCTCCAATCTCAGCCACAAATGTCACTGATTCAAATTTGAACCTAACTCAATAGACTCGAATACTAACCGAGTTGACTTGAATCAACCAAAACAAAACCAAAACCAAAACCAAAACCAAAACCAAAACCAAAACCAAAAATCACAGTCTATCCAATTTCTTCGAGTCAAGCCAAAGACTCGCGCGGCCAATCGCAAGAGCCGCTGGTGGATTTCAAATTATGGCTAGCCACTTTGTTTGGAACCATTTTGGCCGCCATATTCGCCTTAATTGGAGCCATATTTGCCATAATAAATTTCGTGATGACACCGAAGGGAACATTCAACGGGCCAGTGGGTTTGGTTATCTGGAATTCTGTAGCATGTAAGTTCCTCACTCAACATCATCATAATTACCATACCTCCTGTGGCTCTCTTCTCCCACCTCTTAAAACTTATATAACTAACCTTCGACACTAATCTCATCACTAAAACTTCAATCGAATCTAAACCATTAGGCTTCTCGTGTCTACTAGCCATAGTTTGCTGGTTAGTCGAGTACTTCGTTAAGCTCAAGGCAAACGTCTTGACGCCAGAGGAGGTTCAAAACGGATGGACTTCGGAGAACAAATCACAGTTCGGCTATAGCTATTATTTAGTTGTCACAGCCTTCGTCCTACATCTAGTCAATATTCTAATAGTTTCAGTGCTTCAATTTGAAACTTGGACCAATAGCAAGGCTGCGAAGCGACAGATGCGAGCCTCTGCAGCTTGCGAAGGTGTTATAATGCTATACTAAATGATCACCAAGAGTACCATATGGGATGGATCCCACTACTCCAAGCCTTGTTGTTGATTAATTATATTAATAAAAATGATCTCATTTTTCTAACATAAGCTGACCCATCGATAAATGCATCGAGTTCTATCCATTTAATCAATCACCTATGGGCTCTGAGAGAGTCCGGTATCTCTCATTGGCGCGCTATTTGTGCGATTCCCCTTCCTAATATTACATATTTTGCAAAAATCAGTGCACGCCGGTTCTTGAACAGGCGTATGCTCACCTTGCCGGCGCAGAAGACTGAGAGATGAGCTTGCGAGTGTGAGTGTTTGTGTGTCTGCGTGTGTGTTGGCTCAAAAGGTTACGCCAAACAAAATGTCTACAGCGAGCTGTGGGTTTTGACGTAAGGATTACCCAAGTCAAAATAATGTTTTGATACGAACACATTTTCACCGATCCCAATCGTACTTGTAGTTTTAGTTTATTACAACAAAATATCACTATCCTAATTATTAAATAAGACCAATACACACACAACAATTTTACAATGGCAGCTCAAGCTCCACCAGTAGACGACAACTTCCTCATGAAAGTCTTCCAACAGGTTGACAAGGATAGAAGTAATGCAATCAACGCCACTGAACTCCAGGCGTGCCTCTCAAATGGAACCTGGGAGCCATTCAATGCCGAGACAGTAAAATTGATGGTCACAATGTTTGACCGTAGCCATAAAGGCCAGTTGAATTTCGAGGAGTTCAAACAGTTGTGGAAATACATCGAAGACTGGCGCCAGTGCTTCCAATCTTTTGATAAAGACAAATCCGGATACATCAACAAGGACGAGATTAAGATGGCACTAACAACCTTCGGGTACCAACTTTCAGATTCTTTCTACCATCTGCTGCTGACCAAATTTGTCAAGGGCGGCCAAAGTAAGTATCAGTAGTTATTTTTATTTATCTAGCTTTATCAAATTGATTAGGTCCTCGCATGCTTACCTCGGTTATTGCTTCCTCACCCCCGTACCCGCTATCGTATCCCCGTCATATTACCTTCAATGCTGTTACCACCCGACCCACAATCATATAATCGACGATCTTTCTTGGCAAACAATTACAAACCAATACAAACCCTTTCGCTCATGTCAGTAGGTAGGATCTATTTTGACGACTTTATCCAAATTTGCGTCTCCCTTCAATCGATCACCGCCGCCTTCCGTCACCACGACACTGATTCGGATGGAGTTATTACAATCAAATACGAGGACTTCCTAAAGCTAGTGTTCAGCATGCGCTAAAAGCAACATCTGCCAACTATTACTCCAACTCACTATGAATTATATGAAACTTGCAATCGAAATACTGTTATGTATTACCGGTGTCTTAGGAACTTTTACTAAGCTGAGTCACCTGAGAATAAATCACATGGATATGTAAAATTTCAATTATTTAGTTTCTAGAAATCTTCTGGTTATATTTTCTCTTTGCGTACATCTAACTCGAAAGTTTGGGGGCAAATTCGAACAGTCACTAGTATCCAGGTAGTTGAGGTTCTTACAATTGTCAATCAGGAGTTTGATCGAATCTAGCGAGCAATCTGAGCATTGCAAATCAAGTTGCACCAAAGGACATTCTGTGGTTGTAGCTAGTTCCATAAGGCAGGCGTCTAGTTCCTCTCCCGGTTTTTCCGGTCCCATGCTCCGGTACCTCTTGTATTGTTTTGAGATCTTTGCTAGTGTCAGGTACTTTAGACTCTTGGTCCATTTAGAAAATACCGAGGCAGCCGGAACTTGGTAGTACAGGTGCAATACTTGTAGATTTTCTGTTATCAGCCAACCAAGAGAGAATATCTTGAGATAGCAACCACGTAGGTCTAGGTGAGTCAAATTTTGAGAACTCTGACAAAGTACACGAAGATTCCATTCATCGCGAGATCGATCGCAACCGGAACCGCAATGCAAATCTAACCTTTCTAAACAACGCAACTGATCCAGAGTCGGTGGTGCATTCGGTTGTCTCTTTAGTTGAACATTTGGTCCGATAGATAAGTGCTTCAGTTTTCTGGAATTTGTCGCAATAACTTTGGGGTCGACCTCCATTTGACCACCGTCGTCGTCGTCGCTATCCTCTTCAAAACTTGTGAAAGATTCAAATTCATTTGTGGATCTATTTCCATCCCAAATGAGCCAAGCTGATTCGATATTTTTGTTTCCGATACTGGATAATATCTTAAGTTCAGTCAGTTCTGTGCAATTGAATAGAATATCTTCAAGATTATCAACGAGTTTCTCGTCGACAGTTAAACTTCGAACTAATAAGGTATTCTTTTTGTAAAATTGTCTGTCAATATTTGACATTGTTTCTGGTTAGATTTTTCAATCATTCTAATCCATGCGGTGAGAATATAAATTTCATCCCAATTACTAGGTGAAAAGTTGATTAAAGTTTCGGACCTCATGTGACGCGGGAGGCAACAAGTTCATCAGCGCTGAGAGCTGTCTGGTTCAAAAATAGATACATAGTAGGTGCTTCGATTGTCGCAAAATCCATTGTGAATCAGTCACAAGGGAGTAGTTAATGTCGCTAGCTACCATCAACTAAATGAGCAAACAGGATTGAAATTCACATTACCTAGTTTATTGCAAAGAGGCCACAAATAGATCAAGTCGTGATCTTGTTTATTTTGACTCCTAATACAACTTTTCGACACTTTTGACAGATCAAAAAGTCTCTGCATCTGAGCACCACACGCAAAGTTGCCGGCACTGGTGCCGCCTCCAATGGTCAATCTTTTCCCTGTATCTCCAACCCCAAAAGCGCACCGCACAGGGGCAAAGGACCGAGGCATTAGTGTTCACGTGTTCGGGCGTTGGGAAAAAACATTTTTTCCTACGTTCAAACCAGAGCGCCAATTCGCGTAGCTTATTACTTTGGTTGTTCTATTATAATATCCTGTTTTCACTTAATCCATTCATCTTATACTATATTATATTAATATATATATATATATATAATCCCCTTTATTTATATTCAATTCCCCAATGTGGTTAGCGAATAAGTGAAAAAGTTGTGATACCAACTTTATTTATAAATATCTACATATTTATTATTCATTATAATCACTCAATAGTCTATGTATAGATGCCCCTAACAGAAGATATAAAGTCTAGCGAGTTAGGCGACTTCGCGAACTATAGGGAAAAGTATAGTTCGATGAAAATTAAGCTCAAAGCAATTCTATATGTAAGTATCGAGTTTATGTATACAGCAATCACTGCCACTGGTCTTGCAAACTCATATTCGATAACTAACTTCTGCTTTCTCTTCCATAAATCTAACTCACACTCGAAATAATAGGAGAATGAGCTGATTCAGGATGAAATCAAGAAGGTTCAGCGCGAACTTCTCAACATCTATCGTGATAAGGAAACATTACTCGAAAGAGTTATTCAGTATGAGGATATTGACACCTCGAGTTCCGATTCGGAAAGTCAACCACGGGATATTGCCACTAGTGATTCAGGAAATCTCATCAACTCAAAACAATTGGCTCATTTGAACAATGGTGCCACCAGTGTTGCTGCCCCACAAGCACAGCCCACAATTGAGCTAATGAACATTGCAAAAAATCATAATAATAATCTCAGTAACATTAGCAACAACGGCCAAGTATTGCACCACCAGCAAAATAATAATAACAACACCAATCAACTAAATCACCTTATGCACCACCACCATCCACACAACAACAACCAACAACAACCATCACCTCAATCACTCCAACATCCACCCCAATTTCATTTGCAGTTGACTACGACATCGGCTAATCAGCACCAACAACAGGTTGTTCTATCAAATGCCTCCACCTTACAGCAGGTAGGAGTCAACAATGTGTCCACCGGGCAGGATATAAAATCTTTACCACCTCAACCACAAATCAATACAACCCCTACGACGACCGTATATGACAACACACCCCCGCCCGTGGTAGCACCTGTTGGCAATCCTACAGCTGCTCAAAAACCTAAACCTAAACCTCGTAATAGAAGTAAGGCACCGGCAGCGCCAAAGGCTGCTGCTGCTGCAACTAAGAATGGTTCCACCAAGGCCCCCACATCAAAGGTTACTAAGCCAAGTGCTCCCAGAACCAGGAAGCCAGCGGCGAATAAGAAGAATGTTAAGGTAGAGAATCCAGCGGGTGTCCCATCAACAAGTGATATCAATAATTTGCCCAACGCCGTTATTCAAACTCCAATAACCATGAACATGAACGGAAATGTTCCGTCCCCGATGACAGTCACCTTTGGTAACAATACCAACACAAACACCAATACCAATTCTACTAACTTCCAGCCACAAATGACCACAGCTGGCACTTCATCGACTTATCATCAAGACATCGAGCAACCTAGCCAATATTATTACTACCAAAGTCCGCAAAGTATTCAAAGTATCCACACTCCAAATCCGACAATCTATAGTGCTCAGAACTTTGGGCAGATACAACAACAGCAGCCTTCTGTTCAAGATCAACAGCAGCGCTTCGTGTTGGTGTCCCAGAGTAATATGACAGAAACTATTCAGATTCCACAAGAACAGCCTCAGCAGCAACAACAACAGGTTGTTATGGAGACTCAGTGTCATGTGAACGGCCAGCAACATCACCAGATCCAGAATCAAATGATAACCGACGCTAATAGCCCTCAGCAGCAGCAGCAGCCACAACAACAGCATCAGTTGCAACTACAACAACCAATGCAGCAACATCAACAACAACAACACCACTTCGTTGTGATGTCACCGGGTAATATAGTGGATAATATTCAATTGCCACCGGAACAACAAGTGTTGCAGGACGGCCAGCAGCAGCAACTTCAGCCAAGTCAGCATCAGATGATCACTGATACTAACAACGAGCTCCAGCAGCAGCAGCAGCAGCAGCAGCAACAACAACAACAACAACAACAACAGTTGCAGCAACATGGACAACAAATGCAACAGCAAATGCAGCAGCAGCCACAACAACACCAACCACCACATCTAACACCAGCTGAGCAACAGGAACTCGAACAACACCTTGCTAGTCGTCGAATGGAGCAAGCGGCAATGATGATGCCCGATGATTGGGAAACCAACTCTAATCTTGATCTCTTCGCCGTTGATTCGGGCATCAAGTTTATGGCGGAAGACTTATTTTGATTGAAACTTGATAATATACAAACAAGCAAAAACTATCAACTAAATTGACAAGATTTTACACAAAAACTACCACCTTTATTATTATTATTAATATTACACACTAAAGACGAGAGATCCAATTTTCGAAGGGAAGTAGACGGAGGAGGATGAACCGATTGAGTTAAGGATGCATCATGAACATCAAATAGTACCTATAAGCCATGCCCCACTCCTTAAACAACGAATACCAAATAAAGCGCATATAAATTTTCGCTATCTCACTTCCGGTGCTAGCGAGCTCACAGTCGAGTCGCGGCCACGAAGTTTGGTATGCGGTGAAAATGGATATGAATATTATAAGACTCGAATTGGATTAGCGCAATTTAGTCCAAGTTCCTCCTCCCTCGCAGAGACTTGGCTTACAGTAAGTCTTGTTTCTCCGACTTGAGTTTGCCGTTTTAACAAGTGAATCGGATGTTGTTCTTATTTGCCTTGGTCCACTTGAATTGTGTTGTTGTTGCCTATTTAGCTTAAATGCCTTTCGCTTAGCTAGCTATCTAGCCAGTCAGCCAACAAGCAAGTGAAAAGAAGAATATAAATGAGTTCTGCTAGACTTAATTTCGGCATCCCCCGGCAGGCAGCTACCAATTGGTCGCCGGAGTCGGCTAACTGGCGGCGGAGGCGGCGCCCAGGCGCTCGCCTGCTTCGAGTTCGCATCAATTTTTCACAAATTGGATCAACTGAATATAGCGGCCAGTCGAACAACTCAACTTCTACCCTGACTAAATCAACTTGAACACTAAACACTCTCACTTGCTCGCCTGTCCGCCAGCCAACCCGTTGGGTTGCTCGCGGTAGATGAGGAACAGGCTAACCTAAGCCTCCGATCCGACGTTCAGTTGATTTGTTGCTGTGGCGCTAGCATCAGCGCAGTCGCTTTGTGTGATAAAAGTGGCGCCGGCCGCATAAATGATGAGCTACAACGTGCACCTAGCGACCGGGCGCCGCTATGCGCGCGCGCATATCAAGCCATCAAGGTTTAGCAAGCTAGGTGCTGGCTACGACGCTCGCCAAGTTGAATCGGTGAATATACTTGCCAGCTAGCTAGTTGGCCAGCTGTCTATGTAGCTAGACAGCTAGGAGCATAGACAGACGAGCGGAGGACCAAGTTGCGCGCAACCAACAACAACTCAACCGGTAACAGCAGCAGCAACAACGACGACGACGACGACGGCAACTGGCAAGACCGCCACTGGAGACTGGAGAGGAGCTAGCGGCTTGCAGTCAGTTGTCAGCGACGAGAAAGAAGATTGGAGTTGAAAGTTTCTGGGGGACGAATAAAACATTTGTGTGTCAGTTGTATTTGTGAATACATCAAACCAACTCTAGTGCGACCACTTCCACTACTTCTACTATTATCGCCACGGAAGAGGCGAGCGCCAAAGTTGATGACAACAGGAAAAGATAGATGGCTAGCTGGAGGGTTGGAGTTAGTTTTAGGTATTGTGTGTAAAGGAGCGTGAAGGTTTTGGATTTAGAGAGGAGAAGTGAAAGTTTATTTGCGGCTTGACTCGTGCCCGTGGAACTTGAAGCGGAGGCGGAAGAATTCATTAGTTTCAACGGGCGCTTGAAGAGGAAGCAGCAACTGCCATAGCTTCATCCAGCAGCAAGAAACATCAGCTTCCTCCACAACCGACGAGCGATCAAGACCTCGACTGCTCAAGTTGAACTATCCAAAGCTGGAGCAACAATAAAAGGCGAATATCTCTTGTAGTAAGCGAGCGAGCAGGGGGTGAAAATTTGCGCGTCGATTGTCGAATTGGCTTCGCGCTGGTCGCGTGGTGAAGTTATGTTATGACAAGACGGCAGCATTAGGATTGAGCCGTATCAAGTTTGGCGTAAACTGCTTTAGCAAATGCAACCAAAACTACTAGCAACGCAACAATAAGTCGAGTTGCAGTCGACTAGAGAGGGAGATAGAAAACTAATCAGCTTTTGGATGCGCTTGGGAGAAAGCGTAACTGATTTGAAGAGCAAAGAGGAGAGAAGACAATCCGAAAGTTTGTCGGTGGCGTTTAACTAGAGAGTGAAAGAGGAAGTGAAGGCTCGACGTTTTGCAGCTCGACAAAGACACAAGGCGGCACCTAGCGACCTGGCGGCGCGCGTTTTCAGCTTGCCGGTGAGTGAGCGCGGCGCCGATTTTGCGTCTAATCAGCAGAAGAGGAGACAAATATTGGCAGATTGTTTACCTGTTAAAAGTGAGACGAAATAAAGGAGAAAGAATAAGAAGAGTAAAGAAGAAAATTGATCTCCGATTGTCCATCTTTGTAATCGTCGTCTTTTACTGTTGCTGCGACACATGATAACTAGCTTCGAAGCTCGAAAAAGTTGAAGGGTAAGGAGGCGCGCTATTGAATAGTGGGTCGCTAAGCTCAAGTTAATCGAATAATCAGAGTAATTGACAGCTAGAAAGACTTCAGCTGAGGACGTTAGGGAGCGAGAGAAATTGAGTTGTCAGTTAGCTAGCTGATGGTCGTTAGCGAAAAGGCAATCCAATTTGCGAGAAGTCGATTAACTTGTTTGCCCAAGTGAATGAGTGAGTGAGATAAGCTAAGGTGAGCGAACAGGTAAACGGTGACGAGGCTAGAAGGCAAATTAGACTGCTCAAAGTTCATCTACTACTACATGCCAGCGCAATTTTAATCAAGCAACTAAGCAGGCGGCCAATTTGTTGAGAATCCCAGACCAATAATCGAGTCGTCGAATTGTTGAGAAGGTTAAATTGAGCCCAAAGCGGATCATCCGGCTCATGAGTAGCTCATGCCATCGCCGCACCAAGATACAAAAGCCTCAAGCTCGACCAACACCACCACCACCGCTACCACCAACAAAGAGGCCATCAGTTTTTCAAATCCTGCAAGCATCTCGCAGCCACCGAACGAGAGATTAGCTGGCGGCGGGGGCAAGTTTGGCGGCGACAGTGTCGCGCAGCCGACGAGAGGCAAACCCGGACAGCAGCTGGATAGAAGCAACAAGAATCCGAGCCAACAAAATACAAGTAATTACCAGCAAGCTGGCAATGGCAAGCAGCAAAATGCGCCACAAAATGCAGTCGGTGCAGGTGGTAGCGGTGGTGGTTGTAACGGGGCTGGTGGCAAACCACCACTGTCTGGCAATGGCGGTCCCGGGAACAAGTCGGTCCAGAATGCAACGCGAACTCGCGCCAACGTCGGCGATTCCGCGACATCTGGCTCGAGCGCGAAAATTGATGGCGACCTGGTGAATGTGGCCAATGAAAATCGTGTTATCCTCAATGTTGGTGGCATCAGGCATGAAACTTACAAGGTGAGTTGAACGTACATTTTCCGTTAGCTAGCTCCTTCCCACTTCCTGTGCCAGGCGCGCAAGTGTAGTTTCCTTCCGTTTGACTTAGTGATCACTACTAGCGCTTTTGTTGATCCTTTTGCTTGTACACTTATAAACTGGCTGCTTTTTTCGCCTGCCGCTAACTCGTTTGTCGACCTGCTAAACGATTTCTCTTGTCCTCCATCCGTTGCCTTTAAAACGAAAATAATCCAATTGACTCGTTCGTGACAATCCCTGGCGACGGTGGCTTAAATCTTTCAATCAACAATGATGATCATAACATCAATAGACAACGCTCAAGAAAATTCCCGCCACAAGACTGTCCCGGCTGACGGAGGCGCTGGCCAATTACGACCCCATGATGGGCGAGTACTTCTTCGACCGCCACCCCGGAGTCTTCGGCCAGATACTCAACTATTATCGAACGGGAAAGTTACATTACCCGACAGATGTTTGTGGTCCACTCTTCGAAGAGGAGCTTGAGTTTTGGGGGCTTGACTCGAATCAGGTAAGTGCTTTATCTTGAATGCAGCTACCATGTTGTCCAAATCCACTTGACGTTTCCATGAAATTAATAAGAAATTATTGGATCTTTATGACACATTGAAAAAAAACTTGAAACTTCAGGTGGAACCTTGCTGCTGGATGACCTACACCCAGCATCGTGATACGGAGGAAACTTTGGCTGTTTTGGACAGATTGGATCTCGATACGGACAAGCCGAGCGAGGAGGAGATAGCGCGAAAGTTTGGCTTTGAGGAGGACTTTAGTCACAATAGGCTCACCAAATGGCAGCGGCTCAAGCCAAAAATGTGGTCCTTCTTTGATGAGCCCTACTCGTCTGTGGGCGCAAAGGTGAGTGATTGTAGACGAGATCTATTGATATATTTTAAGATTATGATGAATTGGTAGATAAAAAGACATGAAACTAAGAGACTAACAATAACCATTCTTCTATATGCATCACACGTATGATTTCATACGCATATCACGCAACACGTTTTCCTATTCAACCCAATTTGTTCGCTCGCCACGCCTTTCCTCCCTCATCTTCACTTGACCACCTTGCCTGATACCCAACGAATTTTTGTTAATCGAATCTCGGCGTCCCTGTGTTAACTCTATGGTGATAACTTATATATATATATTCAACAAATATACACAGCTGATCGGCATTGTGTCAGTCTTCTTCATTTGCCTTTCAATTATATCATTTTGCCTTAAAACGGATCCGAATATGCGAGTGCCAGTAATTCAAAATGTCACCATCCATCTGCCAAACAACAAAACTGACTGGTCACTGGACAAGGTGTCCACAAATCCACTTGAAGCCTTCCAGTTGATAGAGACAATTTGCAATATTTGGTTCACCTTTGAACTAGTGATGCGTTTCATCTCATGTCCCTCAAAATTAGCCTTCTGCAAGTCAATTTTAAATATCATCGACTTTACAGCAACGCTCAGCTTTTACATTGATCTATTATTGCCTTCAATATTACAATCAACAAGCCAATTTGCGGCTAGCTCGTCGCAGATGCAGAATACCACCACCGATATTTTGGAATTTTTCTCAATTATTAGAATTATGCGATTGTTCAAGTTGACCCGCCACTCGGCTGGTTTGAAGATTTTAGTACAAACATTTAAAGCTTCAGCAGGCGAGCTAATGTTGTTGGTATTTTTCCTCCTATTAGGTATAGTGATATTCGCAAGTTTAATCTATTACGCCGAAAGAATACAAACAAATCCAGATAACGATTTCAACTCTATTCCATTGGGCCTCTGGTGGGCCCTAGTAACAATGACCACAGTTGGTTATGGAGATTTGATTCCAAAGACCTACTTAGGTAAGTAGCATTGCTATTGTTGAGATTGAACGCAATACTACACTAGACGCTCATCCATTCATTCCTACGTTTTGCGACAAGGTTACGTGAGTAGGTCTGCGTGCGCGATATGAATGTAGCAGTATTAGCGTTGGATCTAGTATATAACTGGCCAAAGCCATCACTACCCTTGCACCACTGTATCCAGCTACCGTCGAAACACATTAGGTGTCTTCTAGTTGGTAGCGCCATGAATGAGGCCAGTTTCTCTTTTTCGCCTGGATCAGGCAAAAGGATACCGGAGGCAAGCTTTAAGCTCTAGCTTATAGTCAAGAGTCAAGCCGGAATAAAGACACTTTAAGCATAGAGGAAATTGCGACAGAAACTGCAGCAGTGGCTGCTGCTGCGGCAGTGAATGTCCAGGATAAGTTCATTTGTATTCTTATCTCGCATCAAGCTTACCGCCTCTAACCTTTGCACGATTCTTGGCCATTGTAGTCATAATCATGTGTATAACTTAACTTGCCAAGGTAGCACAAGTGGTAGTGGTAGTAGTTCCGTTATCCAGTTCCGAGGCGAAATTGTGTCCTCATGCCAATGAACAGAGAGGAGTAACGGTTAAGAGTTGAGAGTTTAGCGATAAGTGAACACCAAGTGCGAAACAAACTACTGAGAATAAATTCAGTACCGTCTGCTACATACATTGAGTAAGATCAATTAGTTTTGTATTCTAGCACGAGTCTCAATGAGTTCGAACAATTACTAGTACGTGCATCAATCTTTATTGTTCGTGTTCCCGAAGTCAAATACGGGAGGTCACAGCGAGACGAGTTAAAGATGTGGATGGCTACGACGTTGAGTGGAAAAATATGTATGAAGTTTATCACCGACCACCCTGTCTAGTGGTCGCCTCGAGGCGTGCTCTACATCTACAGCAATTTTACTCTTGCTACGACAACCACGATGTCTTGCTCAAATCTGACACAAAGCATCCAGACAAGTCCTGAGTCTTGGCTAGGTGAGGAGCAAATGATCTAAAGAAGTACAAGGCAAAATTAGATAAAGCTAGGGGGAAACATATTTACCAATGTGTCTAGTGTCTTGAAGCTTTAATAATGTTTATGAGGACTACTTCACTTCCCTGTAAGGCAAAGTATAACAAATAGTACTTCTAGGTCGGAGCTTGGCAGAAATGGAGCAAGGAATGTTTCTGTGCTCCACAATCGAACACTAGACCAATTTGTCAGCCTCAGGAAAGTTTAGAAGGTCGAGAGAGTCATCGTTGAACTCGATGACTTAATTATTGCCCACAAATGACTAACGGACAATTGTTCGGAAGGTTGCCTGGAATTTTTGTCAGGCAACCTTCCAGCAGCAAACCAAGCGCCAGCGTCCCCATGGTCGTTAGTCCACGAGGATGACGTTGGCCTAGAGGCCTCTCGACAGAACCAAACACGGGCGCTAGTGATGATCAATTTACAATGCACCACGGCAAGCGGACTTAAGAACAACCTTAGAGGCTCGTGTTGCAAGAGCATTTACAAGCTTAAGCCCATGCTCCAGCCTTGCATTTCAGACCTTGAGAGATAGAGAGCAGAGAGCATAGACATGAGGAAGTGGTAGTAGTAGTGGTAGTGGTAGTTGTGATGGCGGTAGTGATGGCACTAGTTGTTGAGGAGTGAATGAGGAGGAAAGAGAAAATTCCATTCCAATCAAAACTAAGCAAGTGGAAGAGTAAGTGGGCAGAATGGTGTCGATTTCAACTAAAGCAGCCAAAGTTGGAAGTTGGGACCAAGTAACCAACAGCAAACCCTCCAGTCAGCTAGCCAGCTACTAGACTATGGGGAAAGAACCTAACAGTCTCATAAAATTGTTAGCAACTACAAGTCAGACAAGCCCCGCAATTCCAATTCCATTCTGCCTTTGTTAGGCCAAGTGAGGAATTGAACTCGATGTGTGGTGTGTTTGTAGAGCCTAACGCTTTGTCATGGTTCCATTGGCGGAAGTTCTAAGCGACTTTAGTTTGGCTAGCGAGAAGTAGAGGCACGCTAAAACGCTAGCAGTGGACCATTGCCATTGGCGGCAATGGTGATGGTCAGGCGCTGCCACCCGATTCTGGTTGGAGAGTGAAGTTTTGTGACCATTGTCAAGCACACTGGTAGCATTGAGCAAATACCAAATACCGCAAACATAATGTGAGCGCACTGCACCACGCAACCTAGGCGACGAGAGCCAGAGGAGACGACCCGAAAACTCTCAAGCATTTTGAGGAGATGGACGGAAGAACGGACAGACAGATAGATGGACAGACAGACAGACAGGGACAACCACGCAAACAGTCTCTCATGGACTTCCGCCAAGTGGCCGCTTGGTTGGCTAGCTAGCTAGCCAACAGGAGAGAAGGGTAACCATGTGACTTGAGCAGAAGTTCTCTCATACATGAGCAGAGTCTTCGAGAGGGATCTCAGTTTCTTCCCTTAGTCTGGTTGCTAGAGCAAATCATTGTTATATCTAGCTTCCAGCTGGCCTCTGTTTGGTTCTCCTAGTAAGCAGCGAGCGATTCATTCAAGCGGTCACTTTCTGTAGGCCGTTCAGTCTTGGTGTGTCCTATTCGAAGACCGTCGTGCGCCATTTACTCCTGAGTCCAGTGAGTTAGCGCTTAACCTCCGTCTCGTGTGCTAGCTAGCCAGCTAGAATGAAATCAATTCGCATGCTGCAAATGGCAAGGATAGTCGGTGAAAACGTCCAACACCAACAGCAACAGCGACCACCACAACAACGAGAGACGATCGAGGAAAAGGGGGAGTGACTTATGGGCAATGGACAGCAACTAGCTATATGCCGCCAAACAACCACCACCACTGCGACTAACTAGCTCTCGATAATTTCAATCAGTTGTAAGTGACTTTGAGCGTGATACGATCGACTATAAGCTTGCCAGCCAGCCAGCGAGCTAGCCATCCGCGAGCTAAGCAAGCTAAATAAGAGGCTCGGGCTCCAGTTTCGAGCAAAGGGGGCGAGTTTTGCTGAGTGGCAGTTTAGAGCGAGGGTTCGCCAGCGGAACAAGAAGCAGCTTACAACAACAGCAACCACCGAGAGCAGAGGCTAAGCGTGCTGCTGGTGTGGCTGGTTTCAGTTCAGACCAAAGCGAACCAAGTCGCCGGTGGTTGGCCGACGGCAACGAAGGCAGGGCCTTGGGTCTACCAAACCGACTATTATAATCATTACCATTATTGTTATTATTATTATCGAGCGCCGCTATCATATGTTATATCGGCGCCCGCCAAGTGAGTTCATAGTCGGCCGATTTGGTGGTGGTGGTGGTAGAAGCAGCTGCCTCTCGACTGTTGATCGCTTGCTATCTGGCAAGCTCGACGTCCGAACGGTTGCTCGCATTCTAGTTTCAATGCCGCTGCTACTGCTTCGGCGGTGGCCGCTTTGTGCTTGAACACCAGCAAGCCAGTTGCAGCATCCACTCAAGTGCCGCCGAGAACGTGGAAGTAGAGAAGATGGAAGGTTAGATCACTTATATCTTCGATCACCAGCTTGGCGAGCTAGCGTTCCACTAAAACCCCATGGCTCAAACTGCTGTACAGCCAGCACCACCGATCATCAGGCGGGAAAGGCAAGTAGTGGCCAGCATTGAGTTCTACAATGATGATGTTGGCAGCGCCGGGGAGTTTCGTTAAACTGGCGAGCTTCCGCTTCGCTAGTAACTGCCTCCTCCTCGTAATGCGTGCCAGTAACTAGGTGATCTGGCTACCGCTCAACTTGTGAGTCGAGTGGTGGCTCTTTCGTGCTGATAGTGCCAAAATTGGAGTCGAGAGCTAAAAACCCTGAGCGACTAGGAGTGTAAGATGAATAAGAAGAAGAGGGGGAGGGCCACTGGGGAGTTTGACTGCCAAGTCCAAGTGGAAGAGTTAGCCGCAACAAAAAGCTGAGCTGAGCTGAGCTTCCTTCTCGTGTTTCCTCACAGTGGCGGTGGTGGCAACGACAACCACGATAGCCAGCAAGTTAGACGAGTGGCCGCAAATACGATGCAGATACCAATACATTCAAGCCAATACATTGCACGATTTATGTAGATGGCTATAGCCGGTGCGAAACTAGCCGCAAGAAAACTGGACTAAGGGAAGAGAAGACAACAAGCCACTCGAGTTAATGTATACATGTAACCGTTGGGTTACTCCTACTCCTTTGGCTGCTTATCAAGTAGCGATGATAGGTGCTTGGGTGGTGGTTATAGTAGTCGCTCAATCATTATGCAGCAACCGGTCTTCGTTTCCGATGTTGTTGGTCGCAAGTGCGAAAGTCGGAGACTCGAGACTTCGGTGGCCAACCAGGAGGCTTGCGGGAAACTCACACAGGAGCCGTTGGTATCTGGTGTGCTTACCGCATGTCGAGTTCAAGCCAGCCTATTCTATAGCCATATTGACTAGTGGTAGTGGTAGTGGGCCAGTGGCGACGACGACGACGTCACGACCACCACACTGCAGGTGGTTTGCATGGAGGCCAGGTGCCGACTGGCCGCCCACCTGGTCTGTGCAGACGCGCGGCGCTTGGGGCGATATTTGCCGCCTGAGAATACGTGAAAGTGATGCAAAGAGTAAACATTGAGCAATGTACAATAAAGGTTACGAAACCATCGTTTCGTAAGCGTGTCGGTTAAATTTGAACTGAAAGCTATGCAAGGGCGGAAACAAAGCCACTAGAGACCACCAGTTACGATGATATCGTTGTTTAAAGTTTACTACTGCCACCTTCACTACAACCACCACCGGTACTTCTACATTGGTGCAACTACTTCTGCTAACTTGGCTAATGCCAACACTACTGTTATGCCATTATGCTATTTAGCTTGGTGGCTGACTGGCTGAGAGTTTGCCTGGGTGCCCACCTTGAGTAGAGTTGGCGACAACGGCGTCGATGCGAGCTGGTTTGCTGCAAGCAAGCTAGCTAGCTGAAGGTGCGGAGGTAATTGTCGTTCCTTGGCTAGTCTTGACAAAACACTGACTAGCATGACCAGTGGGCGTCTAAGCAAATGCAGATAGATTGTTTGTAGAAGGGGAGAGGTCGCGAGGCTGATGCGAGGACGTCTCTTTGTTGCTGACACCCACAACGAGTTAAGTGTAAAACTAACGGAGATCACAAATGAGACGAAAAAGAAGACGACGACTGCGACTGCGACTACGATGGTAGCAGTTGTATTATAACCCGCCAACTTGTCACTTTCCCACGAGGCCAACACATGAAATGCTAACCAACAGACCGACCAAAGAAATGCGGCCAACGAGGTTGCCATCGACGACGACGACCACCACCACTAGCACAGCGGCCGTGGTGAGGTTGGCGTAAGTGGTTTTGGTCTTGGCAACGCCTTGAGGCGCGAGAACAAATTATGTGTCCACGTCTAATCGGGTTGCGCGTTCGCTTAACACGGCGGCCTTGGTTGCGTCACTCGTACACAATGGGCCAATACGAGGAGGAGCACATAGAGAGAAAGAGAGAGGGCCAATAGAGAGCCAATGGTGATGGTGGTGATGGTAATACAGCCAGCGAGAGACGCTTGCGTCCTTCTCGCTAGCTCTCAACTCGTGACGCCTTAAACGCCACGAGTTTTGATACTATAAAGTGTCGAGTCAATAGTCACCATTGTGTCGCTGCTGGTGGTTGAATGAGAGGAGGTAGTTGAAGGTGGCAGCCTCATTACTCTTCTGCTGCTAGCAGTTGCCTCCGTTCCCATCTTGGCGGTTATCTTGGCTTCGGCTTGAGCGCGCTATAATTACGTTGCCACCAACTAAATCGGATTCATCTAGTCGCTGCTGACGCTCGCAAGGTCGAGCAGCAGCAGTAGCAGCATGTCATAGCATTTATTGCAAGGTGATGATCTTTTACCTTCAGAGCCAGCCAGCCATCTCGTCGGCAGGTGAGCAAGAGGCAGACCAACTAACAGATTCATTTGTCTGTTAGTTGGGCCAAGCCAGAGACAAATGGTTGTTGGGCCAGGAGGAATTTTTCATGCTTCAGCTGACTTTGCTGCAGCTGCCGACTTGGAAAGCCATAAGAGCTTCTATACTCCTCAGTTGCTCAACCTTCGAGTTCAGTTGAACGGTTAGTGGTTGGTCGTTGGACATCAACCACCAACCGTCCATAAGGCGAAAGTCAAATGAAAGAGAGAGAAAGGGAATTACTCTCTCGGCCACCTAGTATTCGAAGTAGAATTTGTTGCTCGGTAAACATTTACCGACTTCCCAAGCAAAACCGCAAACCGACTACCTGGTCGCTATCGCCACCAACTTGCATCTGTCAACACCAGCAGTCTGCCCGCCCAGCTAGCTGGTCGGTCGGTTGGTTAGCTCTGAGGTTCTGGCAAATGCTAAATCCGGGAGACTAATGCTCGTGCCAAAAGGCTAGAGTGACTGGAGGCCAGTGAGGCAAACACACGCACGCAAACAGGTCGTGCGTCTTAGCTAGGCAACTAAGTTTGCCAAGTCGAGCTGGTGGACCGGTGAGCAAACATACGAGAAGGACCCAACCAACGAGTGAAAGGAGCATTTTGGCTAAACGAATATCTGGCTCGATTATATAACCTCCTCTCGCGGACACAAGTTTGCCACTCTCCAACGGCGACCTTAGTGGCCGTCATAAGCGGCGTGATTTGTTGCTGTTGTGTGACGCGGAAATTTGTCTCCGATTCCATGAGCAGAAAGGGGGAAACAAGGGCGCCGCTAGGACCTGAGACGTCGCTAGGTGCAAAGCAAGTAGACGAGTGGAAACGTGAGCGAAAGGGCCGAACGAGCTGACGTATGGCGCTCTCAAGTCGCGTATACGTGAGCGCGGGTGTGTTTTGTTGCCCGCGAGCCGGCCGGCCGGCCGGCAAATGGGCCAACAAGCTGGCCAACCAGCCAGCTAGCTAGATTGGTTAAGATGGCAAACGAGCAGCCATCTAACTGGCTGGCCACTCACAAGTTTGCGGGGCGCTAATGTCGCTGCTACTGTCGCCATCGCCGTTGCCTTTGCGAGAGGCGGCAATTATTCCGCCGTTTGGCCTCGGAATGGCAGAGGCAGCGTCGCGTGAGTGGCGCTTTGTCAGAGTAGTTTCTTGCTTCTCCTCTTTGTTGGTCGGCTGGCTGGCTGGTTGGCTGGCTGGTTGGCCGGTTGGCTGGCAGGCTGGTTGGTCGGCCGGCCGGCTTGTGGTATCTAGTGAGTGAGCACAAAGCGCTTTGCGATTTGCCAGCACTCAAAGGGAGCCAGTGGTTGCTTGCTGCAACTAGACCCGCTGCGCCGAACTCAAACTTAAACTGCACGGCCGATGGGCTAACCGAACTGAACGGTTAGTGAAGCGCGACCGCGACGAAAGGGACGCCGCAATGGGGACAGCGGCTTCTTTTCACGGAGCTCACCACCAGCCAGCAAGGGCACCGGTCGCTACGGCGACAACGAACCGATGATGAGCCGATGGAGTCGGGAGTGTGCATCGAGCTCGCGTTACGCAACGACAAGCAACGACTAGCCAACAGTTTGCGGCGGCAGCGGCAAACTAGACCAGCTCACCTGGTTGCGTAGTAGTAATTCGGAGGCGAGCGGCCGAATCTAGTTGCAACTCGCCACCAGGAGCTTGGTTAGGCGGCCGTCAGTTACACTTGCGAGCGTCCGGCTGGCAGGCTTGCTTTAGCCGGAAGTGGAGACACTCGCATCAACTGGGCCGCAGCCATCGCCGCCACTGGAGCTCTGGTGAGCTCCAGGGTAGAGGCAAAAAGTTGCGCGCTTTGTTTCAATTCGCTGCTTTGCGGTCGAGTTGTTGTCAGTGCCCTTGGTTACCTTTAGCTGCCATGTCGGCTGCGGTTGTGTTGTCTCCTGCTTACTGAACTCCCCAAACCCAACTGTCGGCGAGCTTATTGCGGATCCTACTGCTGCTGATGCAGTCGGATTATATTCCGCTCGCTTGTCGTTATCGCCGGCCATTGAATTGCTTGCTGAAAACTAGAGCGAGAAGGGGAGAAGAAATTGAACAAATTGTGTGACTCAGCCATCCGAGTGCCAAGCCAACCAAACAACGACCGCGTCGACTATGACGACAGAGTTCCGGTGACGATAAGTCAGCAAACGTGGGAAACAAAGCGTTTTCCTGGTAGCGGGTTAGAGGTAGCAAGAGCGATGAGTCTGGTGGCGTTGAAAAATGTGCTCAACGGACAGGTTAGCTTGTCGCCAGTCTCGTCGTTTGCCTTTCTCACTTCATCCCTGCAGGTTTAGCATAAATGTCGCTTGCTGGTGTCGCTAGGCGCGACCAGCGAGAAATGGAACTAGCGCCTCGTCGTCGTCGTCATCGTCATCATCATCGCTATTGCTGTTGTTCTTATCTCAAAATCATCACTCATTTTAGATGGCATTAGCTACGCAGCCAGTCGGCCAGCCTACTAGCTCGCTTGCTGGTCTGATTCATCGGGAAGCCGACCGAGCCACCAGCTCAAATCTAAACCAGACTCTGAGCTACCGTGTCAAGCGGCTTACTAGGCGACGGAGCAGCGAGACTATGGTCGTCATCATCCATCTACCTGTCCGGCTATCTATCGATCTCATGCCGTCCTCCTTCAATTTCCTATCCCGTTTTCCCCTTCTCTATGCTCCTCTCTCTCTCTCTCTCTCTCTCTCTCTCTCTCTCTCTCTCTCTCTC
>WNKI01000002.1:813026-825216 GCA_015350385.1 Aculops lycopersici
TCTCGTTCACTTGTCTCTAGCTCTCAGCAACCGGAAACAGCCGCCGAGTGGTACGCTTGTATCTCCAGGTTCCCATCATTCTCTTTCTCCGAGTGTCTTTCTACTTTGCTGTTACCTGCTTACCTCTACTACAACTACTGTAATACTCTTACTGAGGTTCTCCGGTGAGAATGGACAGTCAAAGAGACAACTGTGCAACGAGTTTTGTTATGTTTCGCGGCGCGAACAATTTGCAGCTAAATCGTCATTTCCATCTTCGTTTGTGTCCCCTCCTTTTTACTGAATGGCTCAAGCTTGATCAAAATGCCAGAGATAGCAGCTGGCGCCTTGGCTCAAATGTGTCATCATCATTCTGGTTAGCCTCTGATCTAGGCATTCGAATCACGTGACTTTTTTGTGCTGGCATCGCGCCTACACCGCAGCCAAGGCAAGAAAAGCAACCATAACAACAATACGACGAAACAGAAGCTTTTTTATCACAGAAGAGTTGCCCTTTGACGCCGCTGCGGGAAAAGACACAGATAAAAGCCACCGACTGATTATCTAACTAGCGCCTCTTTATCCAACTTCTAATCTAAACGTGAATCTGAATTCGAACCTGAACCTGGACCTGGACCTAACGCAATGCAATGCAACGAATCAAAACCAACCAACGGGCATTAAATGGCACATTAAACTTGGACGACATGATATTTTGCACCACGGTGACATGACGTGCAAAACACGCGCCGACCAAATACAAAACAACTACTGAAACACTTAAACAATGGCAGGCATGTTCGTGGGCGCCCTCTGCGCTTTGGCCGGTGTGCTGACCATCGCGCTGCCAGGTAAGTAGAAGCGCGATCACAGTAAATGAGCTTGCGTCATGCGCTCTCGCTGCTCACCACTTGAGATCAATCAGCTAATTGAGCTGCCAGGTGGTCGGGCTGAAAGTAGTGCGCACGTAACTCGAACACAAGTGAGCAAGTTGCACACTGAATATCAACTACCCTTATGAAACGACAACCAGCACCACGATTAATGTTGCTTCTGTCTGGTCAGCAAGCGAGTGGCGCTTTGTGCTGATTAACTTGACCCGCTGGCCTCCGCTTACGCGAAGGAATTAGTACGCGCAATGAGCTAACCAGATTCTCTCGTACCCCAACTGTCAACTTCCGGCCATTGAAAAAAACAAACGAAAATGCAACGGCAACCACCTGTGCCTGGCCCACCGTGGAACATACTCTTCTCATATGCAATTGTATATACAAACGCACAGTGCCTGTTATCGTGTCCAACTTTGCCATGTTCTACTCGCACACGCAAGCGCGCGCCAAGCTACCCAAGAAGCGGCGCCGCATCATGCCCGTCGAGCACTTGCCCCGATCTCTGGCCGTCCGTACCGCTCACCCCAACCAAATGCACCACGCCCACGCGGCGGCCGGCGTCGGATTCGGCGCCGCCGGTGGCCGACCCCCGGCAACGCTGACCGCAGCCAACCTAACTGGCTCCGGTCAGGGACCTGTCACGGCCGGCGGGTTCTCCTACTACGTACCGGGTATGGTTAGTTCGGGTGGTTCAACGGGCACAAGCCATTTGGTGGGTCGGCCAGCGGCGGGTGCCAATATTTACAACTTTGGCGTTGGCTCCTCCTCACTATCTCCGGCCGGAGGTAGCTCGACTCTGGTGCCGCGAGGCGCCACCCTCGACTACCCGGGACCAACACGAGCCAGAATCAATCTGTCCAACAAGGACCTGTTACCGGACGCAGTGCCATCGAGTGGTCAAATAAACAGTAGTAGTACTATTATTAGCAGTAGTCGTAATAATGCAAATAACCAGCAACAAACAGGTGATCTCGCGGCTAGCACCTCGCAGTCGCCACTTGATGCAGGAAATACTAATAGTCAGCAGCACCATTCCCAACAGAGGAGGACCAACTCGACGGCCAGTGCTGGCCGAGCGGCGAGCGATCGGCCGGGCAGGTCGAGCCAAACGATGACGCAACAATTGAAACAACAGCAACAGCAACAGCAGAGACAGGATAGCAATGATATCTCGGCAACGGATGTGGAGGGAGGGAGTGTAAAGGGAAGTGGAACCAGTGAGTCGCTTTCGAGTGTTGCAACCAAACAGGTGGAGCACTCGATCGGCGATCTGGTCTCGCCAAATTCCAGCGGAAGCTCCTCGGTGATTGCTGAGGTCCATCAAAATAAACCTACAACCACCATTAAGAGTGACTCGAGCGTATCGGCAACTAGGCAGCCATCTGGAAAATCAGTAGACTCAACAGCGGCGGTTGTGGTGCAAATGAAGACGCAACAACAGCGACCATCTCAAGCTCAAGCTCAGCAGCAACAACAACAACCTGCTCAGGTAATGCTCAAGCAGCAACAGCATCGAGTTGCCACCAGACAGAAGAGCGGGAGCTTATGTTGTTCCGAATGCCAAACATCGCCGCAGTCGGCGTCGGTGTCCATGTCTAGCGGCGGTTCTGGTGGCAGACAGCCGCCACCTTGTTGCAGCGGCGGCGGTAGTCGGCGTAAAATGGCCCCGGAATGCGTGGACTGCAACGAGTGCGGCGCCTGCTGCGGCCGGTGCAAGGCGAATGTGGGCCACCAGCGCTCACATTCGCGCCCTGGCGGAGGCCTCGGTGGCTCAGCAACCAGCCAGCAGCAGCAAGAGCCAAGTGATGCGACGAATCCAGTGAGCGGCAGTAACAACCAGGGTCAAGCTGTAAGACAAAGTAACCCGACCAACACCACATCCGCTGCGGGAGACAACAATCCCACCAATCATTGGGCACAGGCGACGGCGGGCAACCACAGCGCCGCCGGTCCAAACTCGACGGCAACTACTGCTAAAGTGATAGCACCAACACCGAAAGAGACAACCGACTCCTCGCCGGTGGTGGAGGCGCCAACACCGACGCCAAGACAAACCGGAAATGATCCAACTGCAGCGAACAGCGCGACCAGGAACAAGACAGAGCACAGAGAGTTGGAGGTGAGCAACCAAGAGGAGGACGTGGAACCAGATGACCAATCGCAGTGTAGCTCGGTATCGGCAATAACAACAGCTACAGCCAACAGCCAAATCGAGAGACGCTCGGCAGGTCGCTTAAGTTTGGAGCGCCGCGACAGTTCAGACAAATCAACTGTCTTATAGTTTATTGTTGAGCAGCCAACTTCCGCTTTGAATCGAACTGGACGACGACGTCTAGTTCGATTATCGGGTTGCCCTTTTGATGACTAGTCGCAATTGCCGTTGCTGTTGCTGCTACTGTTGCCACTATTGCTGTCGCCGCAAACTCTTGGTGTCGTTCTTGTTACTGTTAGTTTTGACGCCATTGCAATCTGCAACGGGAACTGGAATAGCAAATGGCAAATGGCAAATAGAAAATAGCAAGTGTTGTCTCTCGTATCTTGCAACTTCCAAATGAGTTCATCTCAAACTTTAAAAGCTGTCACTATTGTTGATGTTATTGCAAACTAGGCAAACAGACGAGAGCAAGAGACTCGCTTGTCCAACTATCAATTTTCATTAAACTCAACTCAACTCAACTCGAGTAAGCTCATCTCATCTCAACGCTCGTGGGCTTGCAATTTCGAGTGTCGAGTCCCAAAAGGAGGAGAGGAAAAGTTAAAAGTTATTTGTTAGTTTTCTCTCTCACTTTCCGCCCTGAATGATGAGCTCAGCCAACTGAACCCTTTGACTACTATCTTTATTTTTGTCCATTTTTCCCTCTCCCTCTGATGGCCTCTCGTGTTTATTGATTTCAGGAGGCTGATGCAGCAAAAGTGACTCTACTGCTGCTGCCGCCGCCGCCGCCGCCGCCGCCGCCGCCGCCGCCTCACTTCACGTGTTGCTTTTTTGGCTGGAGTCTATGAATTACAAAAAACCTCTTCGACAGGTTGGCTAGTATAAAAGAGACAAAAGGATTGAGCTTCATGTCAAACCGGAGTTTCAATTTACAAAACAAGAGTTTAGATCTAAGACAAAGAAAGAAAAACAAAACTAAAGCTAAAATGTCGAACTTGAGCGTCGCAATCCTCATGAGCCTCGCTATTGTAGGTGAGTAATTATCTATCGATGCGCGAGTTAATTGATATTCTCTCTTTGAAAGTCGATACAGTCTGATCCAGACAATCTAACCGGAAATATATCCAAAACTAGGTCTCGTGAATCTAACCACCGAAACTTGGGCATGGCAGATGAGAGATGGAGAGATGGAAGATGATGGAGATTTACTTAGAAACTCGTTGTGGTGCGGCGAAAACGAGATCAAAATTCATGGGCCAAGATTGTGGTACTGCGAGGACACCTGCGCTACATATCTTCATTTAAGCCCGGGAATGGACCTCTACTTCGACGATGACGAAGAGGACAGCGACCGCTCCTCGTTACAAGCTAGACAAAATCCCACTACAACTACTACAACCACCACAACCACTACAACCACAAAGAGTCCAGCTCCTCCGCCAGAGCCATCGTCATCAACGACATTGAAAAACACCTCGACCACAACAAATCTTCCGCCAGTGACAAGAGTTGTGCGAAAGTGTAGGCCAGTGTTTGGTTTCAGTTGCTTTTGCAAGGATGGATTTATTCGCGACAAACGCACGGGTCGCTGTGCCGACAGATGCCGAACCGTTTGACAGCCGCTCGGCTGGACTGGCTGTCAACCGGAAGTGGGATCTGTTGTCATGTCGTTGCTATGATTTTATTCCATTGAAAATAAAAAGCGAATCTTGGAATTTAAATTTTCTGAATTGATTTGCTTCATCCTTTCTTTTTGTAAACTAGAAATTTGAGAAGCTAATTTAATGACACTCTTCGTCAGTTTCTATCTCGTCCAGCGTCGTTTTAGCAAGCAGGCGACAAATTTACCCGATGACAAGATTCACACGCTGCTGCTCTCCTGTGTAAATGTGGCAAGGTAGCCACACAGAAGCTACCTGCTCGCTGTTCAGGGCGAGCAGGTAGCCTTTTCGAGGCCAGCTGAAGGAACTTGCACTCAAAATCTATGGAACTCCGCTCACAAAATGTAGGAGTCTCCTCTAAGCCGCCAAAAACCCAAATCCCCGAGAATTGAATTGAAGTCTCGGCGGATAAAATGGCGACTCTTTTTAAGCGAAGAAGAGCTTTGCAAAGGGAGAGAGAGAACGAGAGAAAAGCGCGGTCAGCGGATTAAATTGCAAAAGCGCTTCCGTTGGATTGGACTCTTGCACACTCGATCGTTGGTCAGCAACTCGCCGTGTGGCAACCAAGTGACCAAGACCACTGCTTGTAATAGGACTACACCTGCAAACTCGCCTCTTTGGCCACCGGACGCTCTGAGCTGTCGAGAGTTTGTCGCCCCCTCGAGCCTTTAACTTGCAACTTGGCGCCCACCACCAGCAATCCAATCTCCTCGCGTTGAGTTGCTTGCTGCTGGTCGCTCGTCTCGCCAACTCACTTGCCGGCGCCAGCCAGCTATCTGGTTGCGTCATGGAGCACAATCATCTCAGTGGCTAGCGAGACGCATTTCGCGATCTTGCAACGTGAGCTGAATGGTTAGTTGTTTTTTGGGCAAAAGCGAGAGTTTGTCACATACACGAAGTTGGGGGAAAGTGAGCGAGTGAGAGCCACTGACGATGGTCAAGCTGCTGACGAATGGACAGTTGCGAAACTCTTTAGACAGGCCTTTAGAATGGCCACCACGACGATTAGAATACTCCACTATTATGTGGGGAAGGCTTCAAAGTGTTGCGGCAAGAGGCACCGAAAACCTCAGGCGCTTCTACTCTCTCCTCCTCATCGGTGGAAAATTTCAAAATTTAGAAAAATTCCATCGACCACCATTTACTCCAGTTGTCAAATTGAAACCCAGAGGAGAAAAACTCAACTCAACTCAACTCGCGATTGCAACACGAGAGAACAGAAAATGAAGCCGCGCAAATATGACGATGCTAGCGAGGGAGTTAAGGGGCCCTAAAGATATCAAGTGGCCAAGCGCATAACTCGCTCCTATCCTTTCGCTGGATCATGAATTTCTATGGACCTCTCTGTCCGTGTGTCTGGCACGGAAAATTGGCCCTTGGCTTCAATAATAATAAACGCCTCGCTTTGCTCGCACTTAAAGCATTGTGCGTGTGAATTTACACTTCCAAGGCCGAGTTTTCATATTGCGCCACGGAAAGCCAGCTAGCTAGCTTGCCAACTGCACATCTAGTCGGTCAGTTGGCGAGCCTTGCTGCTGGTCACTTTATTCTCTCAACAACTAGCCAGCTAGCTAGTTGGCCAGCATATTCATGAGCTTGCTTTGGAAACTTAAGCTCCAACCAATCGTTTCCCAGTTCTTCAGTTTGCAATGTTGCGTGGAAAAATTACCAGCCGGTTGTTGAATGACAGGCGCCGCCTAGCGACGTGAGCACCTAGCGCGTGAGTTATGTGGTGCATTCCAATGGGTCCCGAGTTCTTGGCAATTAGTAGCAAGCTGATCGAGTTGTCGAATTTATTATTTATTTATCGTTTCCCATTCACTTTGAAATTGTGGCCTTGGAATTCTTCACGACAATCGACGCGACAATTGCAATTTGTTTTCAAGTAAGACCTCCGGCGAGTTTAACCAATTGATTAGTTTGTCGAGTCTCCGTTTCCTAATTGTCTCTCTATCTTCCTCTACATCATAATCGATTGGGTCATTCATCGCGAGACCTGAACTGAATGACTCAAAGGCTGCCGCTTGATCCTCAGTTGACCTTGACTTTGTGGCTAGTGCAAGTTGAAGGTCGAATTGAGCCTCGGTACCGAATGCGGCGACAGCTAAGCGCATGGGATGTCGCAAAAATTGTGGCGGCAGCTCGAGGGATTCAGATAATCTAAGGACGCCCCCGATGGCCGGCTTATATTGAAGGTCAATGAGCGACGCCATCAGGTGGCCTCTGTACATTTTCATCAATTGCGTCTCTGCCATTGTCTCGTGCAAATCTGTAACTAATCCAAATTTATCATAATAACCACCAATCGTTTCAAGTAATTTCATCCTCGTTGTATCATCTCGAGCTATGGACTGCACTAAATATAATAGATAATTCAAAACCAAAGAGTTGTCCTCGTTCTTGAACCAGGTGATAAAATCGTCCAATTTTCCAGCTCTACTCAAAGAAGGAAAACAATCATTAATTATATTGAGCCTGTCAATTGACGGCATCAGCTTATTTTCGATGGCCAATTGCATCTGTTGGCAGAGGAAATTCGAATATTCCACTTGATAGACACTCGTAAAGTTTGGATTCAACTTTAGGTAACTAACTAAACCAGGATTCGCTTTGGAAGGCCACTCAAACCATGACGGTAGCTGAACATAGGCGCTCGATTGGCTTTCATCAATTTCAAAATTTATCACCTGAGATCTGATTGGATTATGGCCATGAGTTTCGGCCTCTGTTCCATTGGTAGTTATTTGGATTTCACCGATAACATACCACAGGGGTTTCTTGGATGCAATTTGAGGTTTTTGCTCAATAATGAGCTCGTTTTTAGCTTCATCAAAACCAACACGCAACTTTGGCGATCCCGATTTGCGTAACCAGGAATCTAACCACCTGCTTGGCAAAGCAGAAGCTGAGGTACCATTTGTACCTTTAATATAATGCTCATCAAGCTCTCGAATAAAATCGTCGCTAGTCACGTGGTTATTTTCTAAATTTCTCTTAATAAAATCTTGCAAAGTCAACGTAAATTGGTGGTCGCCAATTTGGTGTTGCAGCATTCTCACTAAAGCAGCTCCCTTCTTGTAGGTGGTTGAATCAAACGTCCCTTCAACCAAAGCAGAGGTGACGAGATTGTTACGTAAGACTGCTCTTCCACTTGAACCACCAAAAGTTGTTGAGTCTGACTCGATTGTTGGCACAACATCCTGCATTACAAACCACTCATTGGGCGAAACCAAGAGCCTCGGATACAATTTTGCCGCATAGTAGTAGGCCATATAATTGGCCACGCCCTCTTTTAACCACAAATCCGACCACCAGTTGATTGTGACCAGATGGCCGATCCATTGGTGGATTAGTTCGTGCAACACACTGGTTACAATGAGTAATTGATCCTTGATTGGTGTCGTCTGCTCATTGTAATGCAACCTCTCGGCTTTGAAGAAGAACAGGCCAAAGTTTTCCATTGCGTCGGCTTTGAATTTGGGTATCGCAACTAAATCCAACTTTTGACAGGGAAACTTGACCCCGCCACCAAACGCACGCTCCAAAAGACGGACTCCTTTAAGCGCGACATCGAGCGCGAAATTACCCTCCTCCTGGCGGCCAGGTAAAGTGTAGACTCGAACACGCAAATTACCTGTCCATTGCTCGAGGTAATCAAAGTGGCCTAAAGCGAAGGCCATCAGGTAGGTGGAGAGTGGCGGCGTTTTGGCAAATTGAACCAAACGAGTATTTCCACTTTCCGACATCTGAGCCTCAAGTCTTCGTGTCATCGCTTGGTCCATGTTGGCCAGCGCAACTAGTCCCTCAGCGTGCAACAAACTCAATTGCAAACTTGCCTTAAATTGGGGCTCATCGAAACAGGGAAACACTGAGCGCGCGTCTGTGGACTCGAATTGAGTTGACAGGTATTGCAGGTTAATTGGCGACCTGTTGCCTGAGTCTGGGTATTTAAGATACTCTGTCAAATAGAGGCCCTGAAAATCGATGCGAAATTTACCTTTAAATTCAATGTGAAGTTTTCCAGTTGCATTTTGAGGCAATCTTTTGTCACAAGTCAAAATCAGCTGTTCATTTTGATAATCCTTGCAAATGTTCTCCAATTTAAATGACTCATTGGAATCTAAATTTAATCTCAATTTTGTCTCATCAATGGTCAGATAATTCCATTTTGCTTGCAATATGATTTGCCTCTCATCAATGAGATCATTTTCATTCACACGACCAACCACAAAGTCAATGTCAACTCGACCCACGAAAGTTGCGCTCTTTAAATTAGGGTCTAATAACAAGTCATAGTGTAGGGGTTTAATGCGATCGCTTGGCAGTCGATACTGCGTTTTGAAATTGCACTCCTTAATGGCGTCCACTTTGTTGAGAGTAATAGAAGTTGCAACACGTGATACAACGACCACAACCACCGCCGTAAGTAGTAGCATTGAGTTAATCAAATAAGAGTGGACAGGTAAGTTAGTGGCCATGATTTGCCCAATTCCGCGGACGTTTGCACACGCCGACGCTCATCATGCTGCCGTCGCCTCAACGGATTCACCTAGTCGCTCTTATGTGAACCGACAGCATGAGCTAAAGCAATGGAATCCTCATAGTCGCATGACAGACTATAAATAGATCCCACAACAGCAGCAGAACCTCTGTAACATTGGGGCCAGAGCGTAGAAGCGAACGAAGGCTGGCTTATAAATGAGAGGCGACTAGCGGAAATGGCGAGACAAAAGGAAGCTCCGTAGGAATCTATCTATTAGTTGGGCGCCTCGAGGTCAGGTTACTGGGTCTATTGAGTGGCAATAGTGTCATGTAGCTGCAGCGCAGCGCAGCCCAGCTTGACTCAACTTGGCTAGCTTGCCAGACGAGCAGCTTAATTACTGGGCCCGCTGCTGGTGCAAATCATTTGCATCGAGTCTTTTCCCTCCCTTTTCGTCGCTCTCTCCCTCTCGTGCCTCTGTTGCAATGGAGAAAAAACAACACAACAACTAAAGGGATGCGGATAGATTTATATCTCAAGTCTCTCGAGTGAAAGTTAGCTGCAAGAATCGGCGGCATCGAGTGGAACATAAACAGTTACAAAAGCGGAGGGAGCAAGAGCAACGGAGGGAACGCCAACTTCCTAGGGAGCAACAAAACATCACAACATGATTCTATTGGCCTCGCCCACTTCCGGTCGAGTGGCGCGCGAAGCCAAGCGAGCGTGCGAATTTAATTGCCAAAAAAGAGCCACCAACCATTCGGCTTATTCCATTGGCCAGCCACAAACTGTAAGCCGGCCAGCTAGACTTTGTGTGCATTTTATCCGATGGGCGGGCGAGTTTCTCGTGGATTGGAGTGGAGTTTGGTGCTCAAATAACGCAAACACCACGAAAACCGCAACAACCAACAGCAAAAACCACGAGCTACAAAAGTCTTTGCTGCTGCCGGTTTTTATTGTCGGCCAACTTTTTGGCTCAGCGATGGCAGTATTAGCCATCGCTGAACTGAACTCAACTGAAATTTAGCCTCTCAACGATGACACGATGCAAGCGCCAGTGGTATTTGTATTTGGCACCCACCATCAAGTGGCTGCTCGTCTGTTCAATTTGTAGAGCCACAAGAGGCGATACAATCGAACGTTCAATCCAACTTCCGCTCTCTAAGGCTAACGGATTCGCCGGAGAGCTGGGCGAGCCTTCGATCCGCTATTTTGGCCAGCAGCCAATCTAACGAGTCGAGTGGTCGGTCTACTTTCCTCTCGACTGTCTGTCAGTCTGTCTGTCTACCTCGAACTGTCCATCTCTCGATCAAACTCAAACTTGAACCATGCGCAACTCAATTTCGCACTACGGACCTCAAAGATATAAGACGCATAAGCGAATGCGGAAATAGAAAGGACGAGGAAGGGGGCAAACACTAGCGCATTATGTAATCCCCTCGGATGATATTCAAATTTGCTCGTTCCGTTCAGTGGTCCAATGTGCTTCCTCCAATTTGTGGAACACACAATCTCAATGGTCAATCGATCGAGCTTTGCTGGGGCCAGAAACCCGAGAAGGAAATTTGTTTGCTCTCTCCCCTGGCAAAACTCTTTCACAATGTAGACCAACGTGAAAATGTAATTATCGCCAAGCGTCTGCAGCACGAATGTCAGGTCAAGTCTCGGGGGTTTCTTTTAGTGACAGTGAAAGACGGGTCGTGCAAACAAGAGGTCCCTGGAGGTCAAGAGTATGTTTTGCCTCAGTTTCATCGAATCATCTACTTGGCCCTCGATCCTTAAGTTCAGTTCCCGAACTAAACTAAACCAAACCAAACCAAACTAAACTAAACTAAACGACTAGTCAGCTGAGTAAATGAAACATTTGCGATCATGAGAGCGGGAGGGAGAGAGAAAGAGAGAGGAATGCAAGCGAGTGAGAAAAAAGAACCAAAAAGACGAGACTATCCTGTCAACCGGAAGCGCTGAACTTGCACGTCCAGCAACCACCGGCTCTCAGTCGCGAAGTAGCCGTCATCGTGGTGGTCGTCGCCTTCGTTGTCGGCGTCGTTGTTACTGTTGTTGTCGTCGGACAGGAAACTGAGCTGCCATCCAGTCGGTCTGTCTGTAGGTTTGTCTTTTGATACAGAGGAGCGGCGAGTTGTCGGTTGGCCAGCCAAGCAGCCCGACGAGCAGCTCAACAGCAAGCAATTGGCTAGCGAGGAGGCTATACATACGCGCACATTGAAACACCAGCACAAAGAAGTGCGCGCCATAGAGTTTAGTCGTGTGTGTATGCGCAGCTGGCGCTCACTTCCGGTCGCCTAGCTCATGTCAAGTGGTGGAGTTTGTCTTTGTTGTTGCTGCCTCCGTGGTCGTCGTCGGCGGCAGCGACAGCTACAGCGATGTTGTGTGATGGCCTCAGAGGAGCGACCGCTAGTGGCACTTGTAGGCATCACTCACACTGCCAACTACTGGCTGACTGGCTACTCTTTGAATGGAGAGAGCCGAAAGTAAATCCATTGGCCGACCATTAGTCAGCTAAATATCGCGGCTGAATTTATTGCTCGCCCTAACGAATGGAGCATTCGTTTCAGTTCAATTGAGCTGATCATTTGATTGACCAATTGATTGACTCTCCCTAGTTGCAAGTTGAGTAAAGAGGCGAGCTGCGACTAGCTAAAGCGACTGCTCCTCGCTCGTCGGCCAATCGGTACGTTCACTTATGTCAGGCATCGAGTCGATGGCATCACTCACTTGCTTGTTTCCTCTGCCTCCGGTGTTGAAATTTAGCCGCCTGGTGCAACAAGAAAATAAGCTGACACTTGAAGCTGATGCCAGTGAAACGCGATTCTAGTTGGACGAATCTGGGGTTTTATAGCGAGAGAGAGAGAGAGAGAGAGAGAGAGAGAGAGAGAGAGAGAGAGAGAGAGAGAGAGAGAGAGAGAGAGAGAGAGAGAGAGAGAGAGAGACGACGACGACGACGACGAGAGACGAGACGAGACGACGTACGACGTACGAGTACGTACGACGTAACGGTCGTAAC
>WNKI01000002.1:825236-846186 GCA_015350385.1 Aculops lycopersici
GAGAGAGAGAGAGAGCAACAACTAGATTGGCGATGAAGCCACGACGAGATCAAGAGAGCAGCTAAACAGTTTGGATGCCCAACTAAACCGATGGGAGTTCCGTTAGGATGGGTTTAGTTGAACTTTGGGTTCCATTTGGCTATCGGCTCGAAAGTGTGCAGCAGCAGCAGCAGCAGCAGCGAGCTAGCTGATCGGTCACGTCCACCGGGATTCGCAAACTCACACCGCCAGCCGGCAGCGGTAACTAGCGATACCGACTGGCCATCCGTGACTTGCCGGGCCCACTTCCGGTTGGTCTTTGCAGCAAGCGTCTCGATTAACAGCGCGCTTCGGTTGGTGTGCTTACACGACGAACGAATGAACGAACGGTATCGACGCGACCTGCGCAACTTGCCCCATTGCCGAAGTTGGACAACCCGAAGCCTGCAGACCGGCTACTGGTCTCCAGGCGCAGCGCGATGTGGTTATCGTCAGAGGGTTTGTCCGCAACCGGCGCCGCCACAACTACTGACCCGAGTCCAGCACTCACCCGCGATGATTTGATGGGCGCCAATCATTAAGGTGGTTGAGATTTGTTTTTTGCTTCTCGCAAAAATTCCAACGACTAACGGCGACGAGACAAATGGATCGTCGTTGCATTGCACCAACCGATGGTTGGTCTCTTGTCATGAGTTTAAGGGTCATGAGCAATGCGAACAGCACACAATCGGCAGAGTGGACAACATTGGGCCCCGCATGGTCCAAATTACATTAGTCACAGAAGTGGTCGTAGGTTTCCGGTTCAGGTAGCGACCTCTTCTCTTTCATTCTCAGTTTGTTGTCCGAACCCAAACCATACCAAAACCTAGCAAAACAAAAAACCCGGACACTAGAAGAAAAAGAGCAAGAGAAAAGCAGCGACTCAGGTCTCGACAGTAACAAAGTTTTCTGTCACTGACCGCCACTTACTTAGTGCTACTCTCCATGCTGCTGATTTTATTGATGCGCCTGAACCTCTCAAGGCCCAAGCAACTTCCGGTTGACCAGCTGCTACCTCTTTTTCCCCTTCTAACTGTGAAAAACTAGACAAACTTGCTGCTGCTGCTACCACCGCTTTGGTCTGGAAGCAAGTCGCGGCGCTAGCGGCTAATTGGTTTCGATCAAGTCCCAATCAAGCGCTAGCGCTATTTGGTAAAAGTTGCATTGTTTCGGTTGTTACTAACGCCAGTGCCACTTTTATTCTGCCAGTTTGCAAGCATGTTGTATACATACATACTGAAGCACATTAGCTGCTGCTAAGACCAATCAGCTGATCGATGGGCACTGCAACTCAACTCGATGAATCAGAGACTCGCCGGCCGTTGGGCTAGACCAACAAATCACAGTGGTAACAACCAAACGAACCAAACTGAACCGAATCGAATCGAACTAGACTAAAACCAAACGAAAGCAGAGTAGCGAACCCACTATTAGTTTGCCAGCTCGTTCCGGTTTAGCTCGTCGGCCAGGGTTACGCCCACAAAGTTGCGGGCTAATCCCTTTGAAAGTCGTGTGTTTCTAGTTAGCCTAGTGGCACAATTTGGCCAAAGTACATGGAAACACACAGCTCACTTCGAAAGGGAGAGAGAGGGGCGAACCAAAAACATCGAGAGGATTTAGTGGCGCAGGTCATTAGTATCAAATCGAACTCATTGTATTCATTTCGACTGCCGGCCAAGCGGCGACGACGGCTGTGCAGTGGCACACTAGCTGGCCCAGCGCTAGCTAGACCGTCGCTAGTAGTGTGAGGCTGGCGAGCGAGGCCATTAATTATCCTCTCAAGGCGCAAGGAACTTGCCCAATAACCAAGCAAAATTACAGAGGGCCGTCCATTCAATTTGTCGGAGTTTGGTTTGTTTCATTTCCTATTGGTTAGTTTTTTCCTTGGCTTGCATTGTGTTTTATGCGACCAAAGGCGATGAGCTCGCCGAGTTCACACCTCCAATTATTTGTGCTCCGTTGCTTAGTAGACAGCGAGAGTCTCAACAGGTGGCTGTTGTCCATCTCTACTAGTATCAGCCAACACAAAGCAGCAGCAACGGCGACAACAGTGGCTAAAGGACCAACTTGACTCTGAAGTGAATCGATCGTCGGGCGCCAGTTACATTGTGGTGCTAGTGACGCTCACCTCTAGCCGTCGAGAATTGGACTTGAGACGCACGCAACTCAAAGGCACGATCGTCGGGCCGCCAATACCCAAGCAAAGATCTCGACTTAATACCAGCAGTCGCTGGGCTGCCCTCTGCCTCACCACTGAACTGCGCCGACCAACCGGAAGTCGACGGAGGTCCTCGTCGTGGTCGTGGTCGTCGACGTTGTTTCGTAATGTGCCGCGACTCTGGAACAGCCACTCGTGCGCGGAGCCAACCACAACAGCGAGCTCTGGCAACAACAAGAAGCCGGCTAGCTCGGCGCACGGCCCGCGCGTTGGCAGATTATCTTGACAATGATTGATGATATTTGCACACCACACGGCCACGCGGCCACGCGGCCAGCCAGCCGCGTCTAGCTAGCTTGCCAGCTTGCTAATGGTAACTTGGTCAATAGCGCCGCGCGCCAATTGGAGCCACGAGGCGCTGGCTACGTGCGGCTGGCGTAGGGTTCCACTGGATGCATTCGGCGTAGATCCAGTGGCTCGGTCAGTGGTTGATGTCCACTCAACTCGATTGTGTGTGTTGTTTGTATGCGACAATTGCAAGTCCCCCGTCAGTTTCGACATTTGAGAGGCGAGCTTTGCGGCAGTCAAGTGTCGCCCTCTGGACGTCGTTGGCCGACTTTCAAGTAAAGTTATGGCAGCATCAATAAAAGGCTCGCCTTCTCCCCGGCCACTTCCGCCTCGTCCACCAAATCCCCACACTCGCAAGTCTGCTGCTCACTCGAACTGTCGCTCGTTGCCTCCTGACTGGAGGGTTAGAGAAGTATAAGACTTTAGAGAGTATAAAGGATAGCGACCAAATTTTCGTCATCTCTTCGGCCATTTACAAGTCGCGTCACTCGCCCGTCGTGCTCCTCTCCTCCTGATCCTTCGCTTCAGCTCGCTTTATCGTCGAGTTAGTCGCCACAAGTATTTTAGCTCAAATAACATAAATTCCGTTTGTGCCTCTTACGAGAATAGAGACCACAAAAAGAGAAGGAGAGTCTTCTATTCTCGGATGGCAAGCGGTCAGCGGCGAATGTGATAACACATTGGGACAAACGGCGGGCATTCTGTTTCTTCAAGGACATTTGAGGGGCCAGTTATTGGCGCCTAAACCGAGAACCCTTTTCGGTAGGTTCTCGATTTGGGGCTCGATTCACGCGCTCGGCTTACGTGGGTTCGGGTGTCAAGTCGTTTGTTGTCGTGGATGGTCCTGAAGCATCGGAGCTTCCGGTTGACGAGGACGTGGCAGGAAGTGCAAGTAAGTTGGTGGGCGTAACTGGGAGAGCATATGCGAGAAAGAGGAAGAGAGTGGCTTAGATAGAGAGCGAGGTGAGAACTGGTTTGCCTAAGGGGGTAAAATGACACTAGAAGGGCGCCAATACTGTAAGAGCCACCTGCGGTTCTCGATGGACCAGCGTCACTTCGTTAACTGAATTCCAACCTCCACTAACCAGACTGAACAAAAGCTAGAACCAAAAGAGAAAATCCTGAGAGACTGAGGGTTTGTTTGTCTCCCTTAGAATTGAACTGAACTCAAGTAAACTTAAATAAACTAAGCCGAACTGAGCTAAGCAAACCAAACCAAGCGAGAGGCAACCGGCCATTTCCGGTCACAGGAAAGCAGAGGCTCTTACTGGAGAATCGGAAGCACAGAATGTCTAGTGCAGCGAGCGGTTCAAACAAGAAAACAACAAAGACACCACGCCGGACGCGTAGATCTCGATAGTCTCACCAATCGAGGGCTCGATTGGCGGTTTGGCGAACGGTCTCTGAAGTTTGAAACTTTGGGAGCAAACCAAATGGCCAGATAAGTTGCATAACTGCCCCTTGATAATACTACGCTACTGGATGGCGACGTCTAGATTGGTGATCTAAAGGTCTCGGTGGCGGCGGCCCCCTTCCGTCGAACGAAACGGAAGGGGACCGCCTGCTGTTGCTCGTTGGAGCTTTTGAAGCCGCCATTCGATTGGAGGCGCAAAAGCTGGCAGAAGCAGCAAGCTGCCAATTTCTCGCTTCGTTGGTGATGCTGCCGACGGAAACTTCGCCATCGCCACTGGTTTAGTTTGCTTCTCCTCGGTTCTTATTCCATGGGTTTAGGTCCAGGTTTGTGGCAGAGAAGGCGGCAAAAATCGGAAGTGAGTCAACTAGCAGTTTGGTCTTCAGTATGGGAGCTAGTAAAAGTTGGTGTTATCAAACCTTTTCCGCGCGCTAGCACATTCGAATGTGCTCTAGAGCGACCAGAGTTAACCTCGACTCCCTCTCTCATGGGCTTGCTCTTTTTGGGGATAAAGTCAACAGAAGAAAGTCAAGTCGCCGAGGCGAAAAGAGGAGGGCGAAAACCAGATTGGCAAAACTCAACTAACAAAACTCAACTTCCTCGTTCCAAGTTGAGTTTTGAGAACCGAAACAACAAATTCAAATCGCCGGCTGGCAAGCTAACTGGTTAGTCGGTGGCAGCGGCGCCGGCAACTGGCACCTGGAAAGTCGCCATTTGGATCTGGCAAGGTTCTGTTATACTTTTTTGTTTTGCATGGAGAGTTAGCTTCAACGAAATGGCAGTTACTACTATATCATCTGCAGGATTACTATTCATGGTCGTGTAGTTTCCAATTTGTTTATTGGAACCTCAACGCAGGCGCCAAATGGCCAGTCAGCGGCTGGGCCTGGTTCTCGTCGTTGGGTCTCAATCGTTGCGGGCTCAATGGAAGTTGTCGATTCGCTTGGTTGCCTTCGAGGCGAGGATTTCCACTAAAACTTTACTTTTTTCGACTAAGGGACTATTCACACCACCATCCCCGTCGCCATCAGGTGGCCGCGACTAGTCCAAGTGGAAATTTTTAGCTGGCGCGACGTGAACCCCGTGCAAGAGGAGATCCTTTTTTCTCTCTTTCCCTTTCCGGTTCCATTTTTGCAACCCCCAAACAAATGTGCATTGTCACTTTGGGGCTCCGACTTATAGAGACGCAACAGCAACAACGACAACGACAGCAACACAAAAAGACAATAGAAGGATGTCAGGTGGCTCCGCTCACTCGAGTGGCCGCCACTTCCTGTTCTCTCTTGAGCCGTGGCAAAAAATTGATTACCCCCAGGTTGCTCGGTCCAAGCAGGCAACCTTTAGCTAGGAAGCGACGACAACGACGGCAGCGTCAACATCGACAACGAAGAAGATTATTTCTCTCGCTGGTCAGCGCAACTCGCTCGATCATCAAACTTCCTGTTGAGTTTGTCTCGCTGCAGCTTGGTGGCGACCGCCACCATCACCAGCGCCATCAATTGATTTCTCTCTCATTAATCACGCAACAGCGACAACAAGCAAGCGAACGAGCGAGTTAGTGAGCAAAATTGTGCCAGAGATACTAAGCAACTCGATGAAAACTTAACCGATGACCTGGAAGTCGGCTGGCCGGAAGTGGCCTGCAAAGAAGGTTGAGTGTAGTATTGTTGTGTGAGATGAGCCAATACAATGAGAATAGTTAAGCTCAACTCTTCGGCTAACCCACACGAACAGAATGTTAATCAAACTGGATTTGCTGTTAGCTCTCTTCGCTGTTGGATATATCTATCAGCAGAGGCCCGGTAAACTTGAGCTCAGTGGTTCAGGAGATGTCTTGCGAGGAAAAAATAAGGAACAGACGATGCTGTAGACATAGACATAGACTCATCATTGACGTCCTCTTCCAAGTCGTCGGAGCGCAAGTGATACTCTAAGTCCACACCAAGGATAACAGTGTTTCCTATGTTTCAAGGAAAGGTAAACATGATATATCTTCCCCCCTCGTCCTCAGCTTAACTAAAGCTTGAGGGTGTTCGACAACACTAGTTGGTTTTCACAAGAACTGGTTTCGATCTTTAAGATTAACTTAGCCTCAGCTCACGCACTTTATTCTGATTTGAACCTCTTGACCTCTCTTGCCACCGGTCTCTGTCGCTGGCCCAATTCCGGAAATTCTCCTCGATATTTGTGCAGTGCATTCGTTGCAGCCGACATCTCGGCATCTTGAATACTTGGCCCACTTCCAGTCGCTAATCTGCGATCCTTAAAGTAAACAGCAACATTGTAAACGCGAGTATTAGTTGGCCCAATAGTGTCAACAACCTTGTAAACTGGTATATCCGGCTCTCGGCTCTCGAGCGATCTGAGCGTTAGGCAACATTGTTGTAGTTTTGATTTGGGATCATTCCAGCTTTGATGTATAATGAAATCCTCCAGCCGCGGGAAAAAGCAAACGGAGCAAAAGGCGCGACATCTATCTAAACCAGCGTCTACATATAGTGCGCCTATGAATGCTTCCAATAAATCGGCTCTATCCTTGGTCCTCAGCGGCCCTTTGGTTCGGTGGTTCAAGTACTCGGACATTCCAAGATCATCACAAACAACTGTTTGCGTTCGATTGTTAACTAGAGAACTACGCAATAGTGACAAGTGGCCCTCGTGGTGGCCAGGAAAGTGTTTGTATAGATACTCGCTGGCAATGAGTTGCAACACAGTGTCGCCTAAAAACTCCATTCTCTGGTTGGTGCCCAGTGTCAAGTTATTGAAACCAACACTTCGATGTGTGAAAGCTCGAGCCAGAATTCTGATATGTTTAAACTCAATGCCTGTCATCTGTTCAAACTCCGTCAGACGCTTGAGTAGCGGTATCTTCTCAATTAGTTGCCTGTCGCCCTGGGGATTCTGTTGCTGGAGCGGATGTCTCGGGTACTCGACCCATTTCTTTAGCAAATGCTCGTCATCGTCAAATAATACATTTGCCAACACTTTATCGGCCACCTCGAGGCCGGCGTCCAAAAAGAGTGCTGCCATCAGGGCCTCAAAACAATTAGCCATAGCATGGCGTAGTTCGAGGTCATGGCAGAGATCCGATCCGTGAGCATAAAGCATGAATTTATCTAATTGAAGCTTCTTCGCCAAGATGGCCAAGTGTTGATTCTGAACAAGAGCTGCCCGATACGTGGCAAGACCGCCCTCCTCCAAGTCCGGAAACATGAAGTATATGTGAATTGAGGTTAGAAACTCCACCACAGCGTCACCAAGAAACTCAAGTCTCTCGTTGTGTTGAATGTTTGAAATTGTTTCTTCTTGACAACCAAATCTGGACATGATATTAAACAACGTGTTTATACCACGTTTCCTAGTTTGGTGATTGATCTTGTTATTTCCATAGGCTGGCTGTCGGAATCCCAAATTGTTGAGCGTATTTCTAGCGTGATCTGGATTGGTGCCATAGTTTTCTCTATACGACGGATGGGTTAAAGCTAATTGTAACAAGTATTTATCCGCAAATTGATGGCCAATCAGGTTCTCCAGATACTCGAGCGAGTGTTGGAATCGAATTTGATAAACAATAACCGGCATCACCATTGCATGCTGGACGACATCACAAAGTAGACCTGTTGTTAGGAACTTTTCACAAGGCAAAACAATAGTATCACGCTTGGGCTCTGCCTTGACCTTATACTCTTGAAGTTTTTCCTCTTTTTGGGCGAGAGTTAGCTTATCCGCATGGCTGACCTTTGGTTTGTTAGCTAGCAAATGGCGAAACTTGAGTAGCTCCTTCCAAGCTCTTTGGTATTGCGGATTTCCGGCGTAACTTAGCTGCAGAGGCCTAAGTCCAAAATGAATTATTACTGGAACATCATTCTCAATATCGATTTGGTCAATGCGAACTGCTGCCGGCCTATGGTTGGGCGCCCAGACTATCATGTCCTTATAACGGCGTCGATACTCTAGCCAGTCTGCCCCATATAGTTTAGCCTCCTCGTAGAGTGAGTTGGACTCTTTGATAAGATATCTCAGGATGGCATCGATTGAAAGTAGCTCCTTCAAGCCTGGACTTACTTGACGAGCAAATCGTGGATATAGATGGAATCTTGGGCATCCGGTCTTGTCCCCATAAGCTCGCCAATCAAGGTCATAGAGTTCCAGAATCTCAGTAAATAGATATCGCTTGAACAACTCAAGTCCAGCAACAGTGTAGTTGGGGGGAACTTCTTCTGGAACTAGCTCAATAGTATACTCGATATTGAATCTAACCATCTTGCATGGAGACATGTTTGACAATGGTGCATGGGATAGCAACGAGAATCCTTCAAATCTATACAAGTGGTCATTGTGCTCGATGGTTGTTGAGTACTCCGAGGTAAAGTTGATGATTGGCTCAATATGGACACTGTAATGGTATAATCTATCTGCACTGTTCGAGTAAATATCACAAGGTTCTAATGGTTCTTCTCCAGGAAAAATTCCGTGTCTTATGCCTGTCTTCCGGGCACTGATACTACATCTACAAGCTGGTCCATCATTGAGTTGGCCCACTTTGTTGAACCACAATTCATCATGTAACTTTGAGTCACCAGTCGGCAATCTTGGCGGCGATTCCTTAAAGTGTTCCTCCAAGTCAGACTCGATCTCATCAAATTCCATTGCATCCTCAGGACTACTATTGTAAATGAGATTCTTCGGAGGACTTTCATCGTCCAAATCAGACTCATCTTCATGGCCATGATGATTGTGATGATGGTTGTGATGGTGGTTGTGATGGTGGTTGCGATGGTGGTGTCCATGACATGAGCTAATTGGTTTTGGGAGTTGATCGTGCTTCTCATGGCTTAAGGACAGAATCTCCTTCTCAAATTGAGCATGTAATACAGTTAGGCCGGGCGTTGATATGCATTCATTCTTGAAATCGCTAGTGGATTGGTAGTTATCACTTGGAGCGTATCTTGTGAAGCCTAATTTGGATCGGATTCTCGATGAACCCGTCCAGTTATCAGCTGTAGCCATTGGTTCGGGAATGCTGACTAGATATTGCGATTCACGTAGAGTAGATTCAATATTAATATGAGTAAATTCATTGTAAGATTTTCATGATCTTAATAAATAAGACACCTTTGGTTGGGGAAAATATATGCACATGGAAGTTTTCAACATACATGTAACCATGTGTTAGGTTTTACTTTTTGTTTACCTATTTTCATCTGTGTTCCAAAATTTTATCGTAAGCACGCGGTACTTCCAAATAAGCGCAAACCGCACAGAATGAGTCAATAGATTGGCCGAATCTCCGTGATCCATCAAATTATTTATCAGTTCTCGAACTCATTATTTCTATCTAGATTTATACTATAATCAATCATGCAGGAAGCACCAGTGATGAAAGGCTCCGGTTTACCGCCTGTTAATGAGACAAAATCCGAGGAAATTGTTCATGTATTTGGTAGAAATCTTGAAGAGCGAGTAATCGAGCCTACACCAACCGAGGAACCACCAGCAACATCAACATCGACACAGCCAAATGAGAATAAGGAAACAAAAGAAGATGATGCAAGCTTATTTAGAAAGCGAAAAATAGATGCTCTAACGGGCGAAGAGGATGAGGAAACCGTATTTCAGGGTGACTTCAAACTTTTTGCTTGGGATCTGGCGACGTCCAACTGGATTGAAAAGGGTAGGGGCCAGCTGAAACTCAATGATTCCATCGACGATGAGGATAAATCAAGGCTTATAATGAGGATAAGTGGAACACTTAGGATTATTCTAAATGTAGCTATAAAAAGCTCTTTCTTCAAAATTGTCGCCTGCACAGAAACAAACATTCGTTTCACCGATAGTCAAACCGTTTGGGCTGCGAGCGGTCAGAATACCAAAAAACTCAAGGGGTTGATTGATGAGCGTTTGGAAAGATGCTCTAAAAAGTCTAAGACCGACGAAGATGATAATGCCAAGGTTACCGTGGCAGAGTCGAAATCAGACGATGCAGCAAAATTGGGTAACGGTTCCAACTTGAAACCAGAGGAGCCCAAATCTAATGATGATAAAAAGGAATTGAACTCGTCTAAGGAAGAAGGTGAAGTGCCAACGTCAGATGAAGATGAGGACGAGGACGAGCAAGAAGACTCAGAGCATGATCCAAGCGATTCTGATGATAGCCAGGCGGGGACACCCAACAAATCAAAGCGAGAGGTCAAGGCATCAGACACTAGCGAAGTAGAAGAAAAATCTGCTCCCGAGAAGGAAGATCTCAAAGACGAAGAAGAGAAAACAAAGCCCGATGAAGAGAGGAAGCTAGAGCATATGGTAGAATCTGAGCAAAGTGAGGATAACAAACCAAAAAACGCACCACAACCAGAGGATGAGTTAGAAAAACCTAATCAAGGGGAATAACATAACTTTATTCTTGGTCGAATTCATATGTACAGACTCCCGGCAAATACAATATCTCTTTTGATAAATGAAATTGCATCAGCAAATTTGCTTTCTAAATCAGTATTTCCGATGACTCTACTCGCTTGACACATTTGCCTAAGTAATTCCTCGAGACGACGCATGCATCTGATAATTGAACCTTCGTAGGCGTCTGTTTGTTTGCAAACAGTAGCAAACGAGGCTCCTTTGGACCAAGCGTAAACCACATCCATCAAGCTGGTCTTGAACTTTTCAATATATTCTTGAGTATCGATATCTAGATTTGACTCCTTGGCAACAGTTGCGATCCTCTTGGCGAGATCTTGCATAACTTTTAGGGGCTGTTGTAGTTCATTAGTCAATCTTGCAGGCTCTTCAGACTTCTCGTCGAACACAAAGCAACTTAGCAAAGAATTAATCTGGTGGGGGGTCAAAGAGGCAAAGGCCCCATTGAACAGCATCTCAGAGAGTAGTAATTCGTCGCCACTTGTGATTTCGCATGCAACTCGACCCTTGAGTTCGATTACATCGGTTTCGGAACAATAACCTAACCGCCTGAGAACTTGCTTCATATTTTTCAGCTCAGTCATTTGGATTGAGTTCTTGGCATTCTTGAGTTCTAGTTTCTTCTTATCGATCTCCACCAACAACTGTTGCTTCTGTTGAAATTGATGTAAAGCTTGGTCACTAACTGGGCCTAGTGTCTTGAGTCGCTCTTCATAGTTGAGTATCTTCTTGAGAAGCGATGTGAACTCCTCAGTTTTGATGCCCATATCCTCGACCGGATCCAGAGGTGCAAAAGATCCTTCGGACTTCTTGCGAAGCGAACCAAGGGTTCGCATAACACTCTCTTTGGCCTCCTTTGTAGTTAGAGCATCTTGAAGTCTAACTTTGTAGGAGCTGAGATCAATCACATTCTGAGGGCTGAGTTTGACTATCACAGGGATACTACCTTCGTTTGAAGATGGTGTCAGAGCATTGGTCCTCTCATATTGAATCTTGTCTACAGAAACGAGAGCTTCGATGATAATCTCATCCTCATCACGCCCTCGTTTACGACTGTTATTGGCATTGTTGATCTGTTGCACCTTATGGCCTAGACACATTGCCCAGTCTAGGTGGATGCCATCATCGGATAATATCTTGATTGGTCTACCCTCATTCAAAAAGTTCTTCATATAGTGAGGCCTTTGGTATATTGCTAGATACTCTCGGTTGAGCTCTTTGAGTTTCTCACAAAGATGCACGTGAGATCTAACCTTTGCCTCATCTTGTATTGCTATTTCGTTATAACTCGATTGAAGTTGGTTGATTTCAGACTCAAGCTGAGGTACCTTAGCTAGATTCTGATAGTTGTAGAAACTCTGCTGTAACATGTAATCTGGATTGACACCCTCAACTCTAATGAGATTCAAGATCATATTGTAGGTAAGGTGAAATGCACTATTCAGTGCGTCAGGTTGGCCGCATAGTAGATTCTTACCAACATCACTAGTTATCTTCTCATCAAGCATTAAAATGACAATACCTTTCTCGTCAAGACCTCTTCTTCCGGCTCGTCCACTCATCTGAATGAACTCTCCTGATGAGATGTATCTAAAGTCCTTTCCGTCGAATTTTCTAATGGCACTGAAGATGACTGTTTTGGCTGGCATATTGAGACCCATAGCGAAGGTCTCTGTTGCGAAGAGCACCTTGATTAGACCTTCACCGAAAAGAATTTCGGTTATCTCCTTGATGATCGGCAATAGACCACCATGGTGAATACCGATACCATTTCTTAGCAGGGCGATTGTATTTCTTACTTGTGGAAGAGTTCTATCCTCTTCACTTAGTACCTTTATAGCTTCGTTGAAAATGAGCTCAACCTTCTCTATGTCCTCTTCATCGTTAAACATCTCATTCTTTAGTCTAGCGGCATGAAGCTCGCACTCTTTCTTGCTAAAACTAAACACAATGATGGGCACAAAGTTTTTTGTCTTTGCAGCCTTGATTACTTTCTCCAAATTACTAGCTATGGCTTCTTTGTCATTCAAGAATCTACGACGCTTCATGTCTGGTCCACCGCCACCTGGCTTTTCGGCTGGTTTTAGTGAATTCATTGCTGTCTCGAATTTATCCTTGTTGAGACCATCTTTGTCGACAACCTTATAAATGAGTCCGCCTGCATAAATATGTTGTTCCAATGGAACTGGTCGATACTCAGTATAAACCACGTGACAGGTTTGATGATGTATGTATGAGATCCACTCGGCAAATTGGCGAGCATTAGGAATGGTTGCTGATAGGAATACATAATGTACATTGTCGGGCAAGAGGATGATTGTTTCCTCCCATACAACTCCACGTTCTTTGTCTCTCATGTAGTGGATTTCATCGAATATAACCCATCCGACTTCACGCATAATCTCGTTACCCCTGAACAACATTTGCCTGAGAATTTCTGTTGTCATAATTAGACATGATGCCGTTGGATTGTTTGTTACATCTCCAGTTATGAGACCTACGTCGGTGAATTTCTCCTCAAACTCCCGATACTTTTGATTACTCAATGCCTTGATAGGTGTGGTATAGATAACTCGCTGTCCATTTTTGAGACATTTCGCGATTGCATACTCAGCTACCACAGTTTTACCCGCCGAAGTGTGAGCCGAAACTAGAACACTCTGTTCGTTTTCAATACATAAAATGGATCTTTCTTGAAACGAGTCTAATTTGAACTCATACTCTCTAGCTGGCTCATAATTTGGTTGTTGCTTGTAATCTCTGAGGCCCCCGTATTCCGTTTCGGCTGGCGTTGCAACCTCATGCGTGCAACCCTTGTCTGGTACTTCGAGTTCATAGATATTGGCCATAGGTATTAGTAATTATGTTAGATTTATTAATTAGATTGAGTTAACTGAAAGATAAATATCAGCTGGAATAAATAAAAAATACGAGCTCCTTAAAGTGAGGACTGAATCAGATGCAAGTCAATGGTTGAAGCACGTGAGTTTCTCTGCCAAAAGCGTGGGATGCGCTGCTGCGCGCCCAGGAAGCCTGCGAATCGCTTCCACACTTGTACCTGCTTTCACATTTGCTCTTGATTATTTTTTGAGGAACCGAGTTGCCAACGGCTATAATCGCCCACCTGGTGGGGATTCTTGAAAAAATTGGGGTCGGGCCTACGACAGTTCCTGTTGTCCTTACAAAAGTCACGACCAAAAGCTCGCTCAATTGTGTAGCCTCTTTGGTAGAAGTTGTCTCTTGCTTTCTTCTTTGGATCATACCCGAACTCAATACCCCAACCGTGACCCCAGTACTTCCATGGACCATTACCATAGAGCTTTACGTCGTCATGTATTGCTCTATGATAATACATTCGGACTCTGACAATCCCATCTCTGGGTGGCTTCTTCATCATGTTATTGTGCAATCTAACTGCATCATTGGCGGACTTTGATTGCACTCCCGGTTTCAAAGCCTCGTCTCTACCGTAAAGAGTTGCACCTGTTATTCGACTGCCCTTAACAGTTCCCCTATTGTCGTCCCCAAATAAGATCGCATTCTCCTCGACAGGATCGTATGAGGTCAGCAGTCTTAATGTTGGCGAGTACTCAGCTTGTGATGCAACTTGAAAGGGTATTTCCATTTGGGCTTTCTTCCGGTTATAAGGTCTTGCCAGAGACATCAGATTTGGATCGATCGTCCAGCCTTCCTCCCTGATAATCTGTTGCTGCTGAATGGGTTCACTCCGATCTATGGTCTCGCCATCAATTAGGGCATTGAACGGATCCGATGCTTTGGTCTCTCGGTAAAACTCATTCAACAATCGAATATCTTCACGATCTAAGGAGCCAAGAGCGCTTGGCCGGCCAAAAGCTCGATGGCTTCTAGTCTCTCTGTAGCGAGAAGTATGAGTTTGTGGCATTGGTCTTGAATCTTGAGCCAACTCGAAGGCTTGATCTGGAGATATTGCTCCATTTTCGGTAACATATCGCATTCTATTTGTAACCGGAGAACCTCGCACCTGACTAGTTGCCAAGTAGATTGGGTAGAGTAGTGACACTATGACAATTGATTGAATTATTTCCATCGCCACCTTTGCAACAAACTACTACTGAGTTGAGAAACTCTATTCTCCCGATCAAAACTGACATCTTCCCGTCTCCAGGTCGAACTGAACTAAGTCGCCAACTCAACAACTCTTGAACAATCAGAGAAGATTAATACACGAAGCGGAGGTGATTATGATTGTTGAGACTGAAAAGTTGACCAACTCGGAAGCAGCTGAAAATTCAAATACTATCTCAAATGCTATCATCACGCAATAACCAAAAACTTTCCTTTCCTTTTCAATTGTCAAGTTATGCAACTGACTGGACGGCTTTTGCAGAGTTTGGTAATCACCAGAGCATAAAAGTCAATGCTCCTACCTGAGAGTTGACACTCTCGCTATAACCACTCAAGATTGCCAAGACAAAACCTGAGATTGTTGTGCAGTCTACCGGCCGTTGGGTGATTGTGAACAGGTGAACAGCGGACTGTGAGCTACAGCTCACTCTTACTAGATCCGGTCCAAGAGCAAATACACTTGTGGATTCCAGTGTTTCGTGTAAACCGTCCACATTCGTGAGCGCCGAGTCCAAGTTCACAGGTGTAGATTTATGCAACATACTTGAGCTTAATGTTGAAACAATTGACAACCCTAGCTCACAAACTATTTTCATCAAATTTCGAGCAGCTAGTAAGATAGTAGTGACAATACATTAGTAATTGACTAGTCTGGATTGCCCGACTTAAGAGGTTAGTCGATGTGCGACCGAAGGACGAGACGACAATGTGGTCGCCTTGCTTGTCAAGACTCATAACAAACCTAACAGCTAGATTGGAACGTTGCAGCAGAGACAGTTTTCAGCAAGAGTAAAGCTTTTTGAAAGGAGAATGAGAGATAATTTAGACGCTTTGAAACATAGTTTTTGATTTTACATCCCAAAATGGGGTTTTCTCATTGGGGTCGGAAAAAGGTCATTCTTTCTGTTGTGCTGTATGTGTTGGGGATTGTTGTGAAATTGTATTTGCTGCTGCGAATGGTTTTGTAGCTGCTTATAACGATTCACGGGGGCGCTTCGGGGAGAGGGTAGGATTTCCAATTCCACGTATAACGGGAAATGGTCCGATGGGAAATATGGGTGCGGTAGACCGGGTATCTTGTTTTCCACTAGCCATGTTTTGTCTAACCCGGAAACACCAAGTACCGACATAAGGTTCTTTGAGTAAAAAATGTAATCAATCACACCTTTGAAGTCAAATCTATGGGTTGGATGATGAGAGGTAGATATTTAAAGATTGTTAGTATTCAAAGTTGATATACAGTTGACAAAGCAATATATAGATTGAGGAATATAATACTTACGTGTAATTGGTATACGGCATAGCGCTCTCGCCGGTGTACGCCGTGGCAATCGAAAAAGGGTGGGTGTAATTGTTGGATTCTGAGTTGTTTGTGCTGTTGTTATTCCTACTATTGTAATTTGGGGCATTCTTGGTATTTGTTGGTCGCTGGCCTCCATTTCCATTAGAAGTATTTGTCAATGAGTCATTGGGTGATGCTTTGTTTTGTTGTGACGGATCATCCGAGGATGAGGCCGTCGATGAGGTTGATATAGTTGTCGAAATGGATGATGACTTCGACGACTGACCCGAATACTGATTAGTACATTGGTTTTGCTGTGAATGTTGCGAGTTTGCCAATGCTGATGATCTAGAGTTACAAATTTTCCTTAAACAGTCTTTGTAAGCTAACTCTTTAAAATCTTGATGGTCTGCTGATATGCCTCCATTGCTTAAAAACTCAACGACACTAGATTCCGGCAAGGAATTAAAATCTCCACATAATATAAGGGGTATAATATCAGAGCCGAGCTGATCCAGACGCACGTCGTCACCACCACCACCACCACCACCCGAGTCGTCCTGCTCCTCGAAGCTATTTGTTGATGTTGCTGCGTTTGTTACCGCCGTCGAGGATGACGTTGACGAAGGCCGACCGCCACCAATATGGTTTTGGCCGCCACCACCGCTCGAATGTTGTTGTAGTTGGTTTGACGGAGTGCCATTTTTGAGGTAATATTGCTTGATTGAGTTGATACTCTCACCACTACTTGCTAAAAGATCTTTTGCGGCTTGATTTGCAATGGCTTGTAGTTCATGCGTCAACATGATCGTCTGTATTAGTTTCACATCACAAAACTCTGGATCCCAGTGAATATGGGCTGTGCAAACTAGCAGTCTTTGTTGATGTAAGGGTTGTGAGCTAACATTTATAGTTGAAGTGTTGTTCGTCAAGCTAGCGCCGCCATCCCCTGAGCCAGCGCTACCGCCGCCGCCACCACCGGCTCCGCTGCCACCAGTCCCATTGTCCGAGCTAACTTTCGAGGAGGGTAAGTAGGAGGCGATGCTAGCGCTGCCAGGTCCACCACCAGAGCCACTGCTGCTTCCACCAGGTTGAAATGAATCGAAGGCTCCATCTTTAATTTGTAGTAATGCAACTAATGCTATATTGTCTTTGGTCATAACTCTATTTAACATATCATCCGAGCCCTCGGCGTTAGCCATGGCCAATTGGTTAAATTCAATTAAATGCTCTGTTACTAATGAGAATTTACTTGTTTTGTAGAAAATGGCACAACCATCGACATGTTTCCGCTCAAATTCCGACATCGTTTTTGCTCTTGATTTTGGTGAGAAAATACCTTCATAACCTTCGGCTTGTAGTTCGCGTAGGAAATAATCGTGATATTGTTCAGTTTCAACTTCTTGTAGTGCTATTATATCTGCAGAGTAAGCTTTCAATTCTTCTAAAATAGATTGTTTCCTATATTCCCAACTTAACGCCCAAGCTGGACAATAGCCATACAATTGTCTAGTTGCGTATTTATCACATAAAACATTATAACACATCGTAGTAAACATACATGATGGTTTAGTTCTATCGACGGGCTGATCAACCAAAACCCAAGGCCTCTGTGGTGGCCTTGGCGCTGGGTATTGGGCTGCAAAGTGTTCAAGCAAATGGGTGACTAATTTTTGTGTACCCTTCGACTCTTGGTAAATTTGTAAAAGTTCAGGCGTTAGAGAGGGATTTCCTTTTAAGCCTAATCTTCTTAAATGAAACAATTTTCCCATTTCTAATGGTAATGTCCTTAATTGATTGTCATTCACTAATAGCTCCTCTAAGAGTATTAATTCACCTATTTCACGAGGTAAACCGCGCAATTTATTTGAAGATAAATCTAGACGACGTAGATGGGTTAATCTACCAATATCAGGTGGTATCCTAGTTAGGCAATTATCATTCAAATATAATGAGGTTAGATGTGTCATGTTCCATAAGGATGGTGATAAATTACGAACTGAACCAACGATGACTAAACCGAACCAGGGGTCCGGCTTTCGTCCGCTGGCAGCGTCTTCAGGTGACATGATAACATGATTACGTTGTTGTAGTAACAATTGGTTTGTGCTATGGTGATTGTGATGCAATTGATTATGGTGGTGGTGTGGCGTATTCGTTTGGGATTGATTGTGTAACGATGTCGATAAGTTGTGTTGGTTCGAGGTTAACATTGCGGATGTTGATAGGTTTGTCGCATTTTGTTGTTGTTGTTGTTGCTGCTGGTATTGTTGGTGGTGATGGTGGTGCATTATAATCTTACTTCCAAGGGGCAATTTTGTTTTTAGTTATTTCTTCTACGTTTGTGATGGTAATGATAATATAGACGACTCTTCAAATGTTAACGCTGTTGTCGGTTAGTTAGGCCGGAATAGCTGGCTCGTGTTGTTGGCTGAATATAATATGGGAGTTTGTCTTCTTCTCTTGTCCTAGTTCTTTTCTAACTCTGTTTGTCTGTCTCTCGTTCGCCCTTTCTATCTCTATCTCTCTCCGTCCCTTTCTCTCATTCAATCGATTGCGCTCCCCTTCTGAGATAATAAGACGATAGTCTATAGGCTGGTCAGGTGTTTGGGTCAATATGTGTGTTTCTGTAAGTTTGATAATATATCTGGTAGTGGTGAAAGAGACAGTTGTGGTAGTATAATAATAATAATAAGTTTGTGATAGTAAAGAGAGAAGAGCTACCAAGTTGATAGTTGATGTGTGCAGTGGAATAAATACGATAGACGACGACGATGTTCAAAGGAGAGAGAGAGAGAGAGAGGGAGAGAAAAGCAGAGAATAACCAACACAAATGTACGCCTGAGGGAGAGGGACAGCTGCAAACACTGTGCTAAATCCCATTGGCGTAGTGAGTTAGCAATAGCGTAGAGTGGCAACCGGGCAGGCAGGCACCAGTAGGATTGGTGTGAGAGATTCATTGCCGCCACCGCCGCCGCCACTCCACTCGCGCGGCAGTCTGTTGTGCACAATGCAGTTGCAATCCACTTCACTGTGGAGGTTATATTACCCTGAGCCCGTCTGTCCGCTGCTCCATCTTTCCCTGTGTGCTGAGTGAGTACGGGGAAATTTCATTGAACGCACAAATATGTGAAATTTACATGACAGCAGAATTGGCGAGCTAGACTCTAACGCGCTTTGGGTGCAAAAAAATAGTAGCTTGGAAATGGTGGAAGACAATAACAATACCACCACTGCCAGTTCCATGGCTAACAAGATCAGGGGGAAGGGAAAACGACAACAACAACAACAACAACACCTTGCTAATGCAGCAACGCGGCGTTCCCGCTCAGAGCGGACGGGGCAAGGGTAGCGCACTAATTTTTGAAAACTTTCTCGCCGGTAGCATGGTCGAGCAATGAGTCAGCGATATTTGGATGTATAAATTAGTGCGCGGCCAAAAGTGTGGGAGTGACTCGAGCGAGTGGGGGGCTGACTTGCGAGTGAGCACTAATTTTTGGAATTTCGTACTGAGATCCTATAGGGAAATTATACTCTTGTGCGCATTCGATCAAACGATTTTAGTTGTGCGTCTGCATGCAACGTCCGCCGATAGCCGCAACGAGAAGAGCCGCTCGGCTTGTGACGGACAAGATGACAGCAAACGGTTGTGCGCAAACTCCTTCTCGTTCATTTTGCGCTCCTTCGCACGCTGCGGCCAGGCGGCGTTGCGCTCCCATTGAGCGAGCGCTGCGGCGCACGAACTCGCGCCTCTGGCGCGAGATTCAAATTCAGGCCAACGAGCGAGCGAGTGAGCGAGAAAGGTAGTCCAACATTCGCGGAAACCACTTTGCCCTTTGGCTGAAAGTCGAAATGCCTGTAGAAGGCTAAACTGGCTCTCTCTTTCTCTCGATTTCGAGTGTTAGGTAAGTGGAGTGTAGTAATGAAATTTCAATTTGTTTGCCCTCGACTCTAACAGAAACAAATGGATCCTGTACCAGCCAAACACGAGCATAGTTGGTTGTGCACTGGTTTCTTTATGCCTTCGACTCGAGATTTGACCGAGTTTCATACACCAAACGAGATAACCCATCGAAACATCGTCTTGGCATATCGAAGCTCTCGACGACAGTGCTAATCAATCGCTCTAATGGCAACGACCACGACGAGAATATTGATGGCTTCCAGCTGCTGACATCTGGCACAAATCTGCTCGCTGCTCCAGCCACAAGGCACAAGCCCAGCGAGCGACCCTAGGTGCCCATCTCTCAGTCGGCCATTGCGGCGCTCACCAGCGAGAGGCATGCGAGAGGTGCACCACTTTGGTCCGTTTTGCCCATGCGCATCCACCAGCCACCCAGGCTCTTGGCTATCCAGCTAGCCAGACAGCTTGCTAATCCAGGCTTAAGCTGAGGCGGCAAATGGTGCAGGCAGGAAGAGGAAGTGGTGGTTATGCTAGCGGTGGCGGAGATTCCCTAGCACCAATGGCAATGCCAGCAGCAGTGTTGCGTCTCTATCTTTGTCCTCGCCGTTTTCGTTCTGCTCGTGTTCTTGTTGTTGTTGTTGCCACTATTACTACTTCCTCTTTGGCTATCGCGACTGTCAGAGTTGTTCTCGTGCTCTTAGTGAGATTCATTTAGTTTTGCAGACATACAAGACATTCCAAACGTTTTAACTTAACCCACCAACATCACAACCACCATTCGACTCAACCAACTTGACGCACTCGAGTACTTCAATCTCCCCGATTTTAACCTAGCCAAATGGCAACTATCACGACAACGAAGATGCAGTGTCCAATCTAAACAAGAGAATAGAAGAAAAGCCACATAGTTTGTTCTCATCGCCTTCTAGCAGCGAAGGCTTGAAATCTGTTTGAGCTTTTGGCGAGCTAATGAACCACAACAACATCACTACTACCACCAACAATAACAATAATAATAATAACAACAACAACAACCACAGTAACCACAACAAATACAACTACAACTGAGTGAACGAGTTGAAGTTTGAGTTATCATTTAACGCAATGCGACAACACACCAACATTTCCCTCACAACTGTATCCCATTGTCTCTAGCAGCTAGCTATCGTGGCTATCGCCATTACAGTCGGAGCAACTTAGACATCTAAATAGGAAGGAGAGATATTAAGTTGGTCGGTTGGTCGGTGGGTCGGTCGGTAAGCTCATTGAGCTTCTGAGTTATCGTTTCGAGTCGCCTATTAGAAG
>WNKI01000002.1:846378-857315 GCA_015350385.1 Aculops lycopersici
AGAGAGAGAGAGAGACAGACAGACAGAGACAGAGATTTTTCTATCGCTTGCGCAATATAATGTCGTTAATTTGCAAGTTAAACATTGAGTTTTGAGCCAGAATCTGAGAAGCGCGTAGAGCCTTCGTTGCTATACAAAGCCAGAAAGAGGGAAGCTCTTGCTAGCCAGCCAAAGTGAGTATCTGATGTTGTCTCGTGTTGCATCATTTATTTGAACTGTACCCCAAGCTCCGTCTTATAAATCTTACTTGTTATTATGTTATTGTTGTGTCAAAGGCTGAGCCCACTACAGCTGGCCGCTAAAGCAACAGATTAGCGATTTGCCATAACATTGAAAAGCAAGAGCTAGTTTAAGTGTCAGTCGTCGTCGTCGTCGTCGTAGTCGACAAGAAGTTTGCGACGCGCCACATCGCGTCGAGTTCGAACTTCGACAAATTTGCAAGTTGACTCGCTGGCTAGCTTTGCGGCGGGGGCTGCAGTTAGTGCCGGCGTTGAGACTAAAGGGGGGAGGGGAAGTTAAACTAGACAAAACTATACCACACTAGGGCAATTTGCGCCACCACGGAATGCCTCACTTTTATATTAGCTTCGACTCAAACTATCAATACAAACTAGTAACCGTTTTCGAGCTGTCGGCTAACATCAACATCAGTATCGAGGCAATATAAGTGTAGCACTTTGAAGTGATTGTGTCCGTGTGTTTAGTTGCGAGGTGTAAGCGGATATTAGCTAGCTGAAAGTGGGAAAGAATCAATGAGCCATTGAAAGAAATGAAGGGAGCTTGGTTAGTTTTGTAGTAGTTGGTTAGTGGCGATAGTAAAAGTTACATTAGCAGCAACAAGAGAAACAAATACACACACAATAAACAGAACGTGAAAGCTAGACAGTCAAGTGGCTTGACACAATCTCGGCGCTTTATGCAATAATTGAAAGTATCAAGTTGTTAGTTGCGGTCGTCGTCGCTGTGAGGAGAGGACAGTACCATTCAGCCAACACAACCAATAGTAGGAGCAGGAGCAGAAATAGCAATAGCAATAGCAATATAACAACAAGTGTCAGTTGTACCATCACGCAACTTGAGGTTGGTTGTCCATTGAACGTTGTCGTCGTTACGCGTTGTGTTTGTATGTGTGGTTTGTGTCTTTGTGTGATGTGGTCACACAATTGACTTACAGCCGAGCCAACCTTTCCGCCTAGAGCGACAACTTTCTCCCATTGGATCCTGATAGGAAGTTGCGCGCACTCTCGGCTTTCAAGCTAGTAGTTATCGCCTTGCTCGCAGTCGTGATCGTTGTCGTTGAAGTTGACGTTTTCGTCATCTGAATCAAGTTATATAGTCAGTCGACATTATGAACAGTACTAGTTTTACTTCAATTGCGTCGGCTTGCGCCGGAACTCAGGACAAAATGGCCAACATTGATACGAGCAGCACAGCGCACCTGACCCTGAACGCGGTGGCCGGAAGTAGGCCAAGTCGGTCGGCAAGGTGGAGCAGCACAAATAGTGATTCGGATCCAGATAGATCGCCAAGTGTTACAGTTTTATCGCCAAGCGGAGCGACCGGAAGCGGAAACAATCACCATCATCATGTTACTCATCATTCATTATCATCGCCAACATCAAATTTCAATAGCAATGGCAACTCGCTAACCGCAAGCTCTCTGGCAAGCCGGCCAACTCAGTTCATCTCAAGCGGATTCTCCTTTAACAGATTCCACTTTCCCAAGCACCAGAGAAATCTTTGGTCTAGAGCGACGGCCTTTGAGAAGGTTCTCATGTTGGTTGTGATCATATTAGGCACAACGAATATTTTGCTATTCATCTCGTTACTATCGGTTTACACAACAACATCTCAACATCAAGCGCAACAATCACAACAACAACAAGTGTCACAAGATTTGAACGCGACGCCATCACCTGGCGGTCCATTGTTACCGAGCACAATGATAGAATCAACCTCACTAGCAACGAAGTCGAATAGTACGGCGCCGACCACGACAAATACTAGAGACCATAAACCAAACGAAAGTAACGAATCGAAGGAACTTCAGATGAATAATACGAGATTAGTTGGTGATAATAGTGGCAAAAAGTATTGTCTCACTCCTGATTGTGTTAGAATTGCCGCTTCAATCATTGAGGCCATTGATCTTACGGTGGATCCATGTGATGACTTCTATGTAAGTATTGGATTGGATAGAAGTGAAGCGAAGTGAAGAGAAGGCACATGTTATAAACTAAATAATGATTTCTATCAATCGACTAACAGAAAATCCCATACATCGAAACTAATGCATGTAGATGTACTCCTGTGGCGACTGGATCAAGTCGAACCCCTTGCCCGACGGAAAGTCTAATTGGGGCACTTTTAGTAAATTGTGGCAGGACAATCAATCAATCATGCGCTCGGTGCTTGGTGAGTATCGTCGAGAAAGTCAGTTAGTCGCTAGAAGTTGGTAGCTATCAGCTAGACGTCCACTTGCTCATCTCAAATTATCTCGACGAGTTCATATAAACTAGCTTTCTTTTTTGTCTCTCGCTTCAAGCTCTAGCTAATTTAATTATCTAAAACGTAAACCAAAGTAAGAGTTTAATGGGGTGTGAGACTGGAAGTGAGAACTGTTTAGAAGTTATGATTCTAACAACTGTTTGTTTGGTTGAGCAGCTAGCTGCTTTTAACATCTCGTTTGCTTCTAATTATGCAAATGACATTCAAGTCACGCGAACGCGTCGCGCGCAACTCCAGGTTGGTTGCTCTCTTGTCACTTAATTACAATGGCGCGCGACATCGTGGCGCGCTTAGCTTCCAAATTGCTAACCTCGAATTTAGTCAGAGAGAGAGAGAGAGAGAGAGAGAGAAAACTGCCCCTCCCCCTTTCTCTTTTATATAAACAAAATACTCACAACATAAAAATCCAATGAGCAAACCCAATTCATTGCAACAATTTTGTCAACTGCCCCCACTAACCCGATCAAGTCACTTTTTGAATGAATAGGGCGTTTGAGTGTGCTAGTCTATGAATGCGATCGGAATTGGAGATAAAGGAGGACTAGTGAATCCACCAACCAACCAACAAACTAACTTATTAACCCCAACTTTTCAATCTAAACTCCCAACTCCAAATTGAAACTCCCCCGTGGCTTTCAAATGAAAATCAAATTCAAACTAAATCCCAAACAAATAAACAAAAATACATGCATACGGCAGAGGGCGCCGAGTTTAAGCCGGGTAGTGCCGAGGAGAAGGCCAAGATCTACTACGAGTCGTGCCTTGATAGAAACGATACGGTGGAATCGAGGGGCACGAAACCGATGCAGGATTTAATTGAGAGTGTAAGTAGGATAAGGGAGCGTCGAGTTAGCATGTTTTGCCTAAGGTTGGTTTGTGACCTCGCCTCCATCTATTTTGCTAGTTAGATATATGGCAAGCTAGCTGTCTAAGTCGATTGGCATGGCGACGATGCCGGCCCGACTTCACAGGAATGTCACCTGAAGCTCTTCTTTCTTTTGCCACTCGACCAAGTAGACATCAAAGTCAACGAGGCATCGTTGGCCTCGGTGTTGTCGTTGTTGCTGTCGAGCGAGCGAGCGAGACGGGCGCGCACCGCGCAGGTAAGAAGTACATCAAGCAGTTGAATGAAAATGACACTGAAAGGGGCTCGCGCGTTGGCGGTAACGTAGTAGTCACTCGGCTCGCTCATGTTGCCGAGGAGATTTTTGCTGCGCGCGACTCTGCCGCTACCTACTGAACAACGATTACCTGGTCGACGGACGACCACGACGGCGACGTCAGCAAAGGGGTAATGGACTTGGCTCTCGTTGACACTTTTTATGATTGATAGAAAAAGTCGCAACGAATGCGAGAGAAACTTGCCGCCGTGCGACAGTTAATTAATTAACACACTGGTCGACTAGCAAAAGAGAAGCAACAGATACTTTGGGCAGGTAGAGGGAGTTAGGTGGCAAATTAATTTTACCTGCGGTTAATTGAACGACAAGCGATTAACTTTCTTCTCACTTTCTTTTGACCTTGATATTGAATTTAATTTACCTGCAAACACAATGACAAAATCTAATTGGCTGCCAGGCGGGCGGATGGAACATAAGCGGACCCTTTGATTTGAAATCCTGGGACCTCCAGAGCTCATTGCAGACCTACCACAATCAATACAATCGGGGCGGCCTCTTCTCGTGGGCGGTAGGCGCCGATGAGAGGAATAGCACGAGGAATATCATTCAACTCGACCAGGGAGGCCTTGGGTTGCCAAGTCGCGACTACTACTTGAACAAGACGGATAAGAATGCGGTAGGTTGACTTTTCAGATGAATAATTTGAGGGTTTTACTCCTCCAACTTCCGGTTATAAACAAGGCAAATTCTTCTAACAAAAATCTTCTACTTCCTCCTAGGTTCTTGATGCTTATCTGATTTACATGATAAAAGTTGCCGAGTTGATGGGCGGCAAGAATGTCGAGCAGCAAATGAAGGATATACTAGAATTTGAGAAGCAGCTAGCAACAGTGAGTAAACTTTATTTTGAGAAAGATCCGCTAGAGGTGTTTGCATCTAGATTTGAACCACCAACTAACAATATTGATTTGTTACAACGATCACGACGTTACCGAAACGACATTTACGCTGCAAATGATATCCATTACCACAATCATAATGATGATCAAAAGATTACGGTACCCCAAGATCAGAGGCGCGATGACGAGCGCATGTACCACAAGTTCACTTTGAAAGAGTTGACTAAGCGCTCAAATTTCTTGAATTGGACCAAGTACTTCGACGATGCTTTCGATTACCATTCAAGGACGAGCATTAGTTTTTCAAGCGAAATTAGGCCCAAGAATAACAGCCAAAATATAAATTATTATGAGCAACTCAAGTCGGTCGCAGCAAATGCAAACGACACCAGCTACATAATTAATGGACCCACCAGCGACCAGCAGCAACAACAAACAGGTGGCGACTCGGCCGCCAATGGAGGTAGGCAACCGTCAACGATTAGTAAGCATAGGATAACTGAAGATGAGAGTATAATTATCTATTCGCCAGAGTATTTTGACGATCTGGCAAAGTTAATTAAAAACTACACGGCCACTGAGAAGGGCAAAGTAACGTTGGCAAATTATATGGCCTGGTCGGTGATTCAATCGCTCATTGCCACCCTGCCCAAGAACTTCCGGGACGCGTCGAAAATTTTGCGCAAGGCTCTCATTGGTAGCGAGGGCATTGAAGTTTCCTGGAGATATTGCGTAACAGACACCAATCAAGTGATGGGCTTCGCCCTGGGCTCGCTCTTTGTTAGGCGCGTATTCCATGGCAATTCCAAGGAACGAGCCGAGGAGATGATCTTCTCCATTCGAAACGCGTTCAAGGATAATCTGCCAAATTTGGTCTGGATGGATGATAGAACGCGTCAGTTGGCTAAGGAGAAAGCGGATCACATAAACCAAATGATTGGATTCCCGGACTTCATCCTGAATCCGGAAAAGTTGAACGATAAGTACGAAGGTGTAAGTGGCCCCGAATTGTATATCTTCTCACCTGATCGTTACGATGATGACCTAAATTTTTCCTTCTCTAGCAATGCGTTAGCATTCATCGATAATCGACTTTCTGGATGCCATGTCTGCGCTGCGGGTTCGTCGCTAGACACCGATGATCATTGCATCATAACTGACGAGTCTCTTTTATCTTAATCCACCAACCATCTAAATGCTCATGAATAGCTTGAATTGGATCAAAACAACTACTTTGAGAACAATATCAAGGTTAACGTTTTATCTCTTAGAGAGAATATGGAAAAGATCAACAAGCCGGCGCTCAAAAACGAATGGGAAATGACGCCGCCAATGGTGAATGCCTACTACACGCCAACCAAGAACCAGATAGGTAAGTGGTAGAATCTATACTTTCAATGAACGATTGCATTGTTTATTGGAAAGGGTAGTGATGGTAGACACAAGTTTCGGATTATAACTTGCTAACACGAGATTCCAAACTTGAATGGTTCCATCCCTCAAATGCCTCATGCTTGCCAATGACATACATCTCAACACACACAAAACTCCTCTACAGTATTTCCGGCCGGAATCCTCCAGACACCTTTCTATGATCTCGCCTATCCAAACTCATTAAACTACGGCGCCATGGGCGTGGTAATGGGCCACGAGCTCACTCACGCCTTCGACGACCAGGGACGCGAGTACGATAAGGACGGCAACCTGCACCAGTGGTGGTACAATCAAACGTTGAAGAATTTCGAGGAGCGAGTCAAGTGTTTTGTGGACCAATACTCATCCTATAAAGTCGACGACAGTAGCGTAAGTGTCACGCTTAATCTTAATGATCTTGCCATGACTCCTGAACTAACCCCCTCGCCCCTCCCCTAATAACAAAACAAATTTTCAACGACATCTAGCTCAACGGCAAACAAACTCTGGGAGAGAATATCGCCGACAATGGGGGACTCAAGGCCGCATTTAGGGCTTATGAGAAGTGGTCCGAAAAGAATCCCGAACCTCAGCTACCTGGATTAAATCTCACTAGCAAGCAAATGTTCTTTGTTGGATTCTCACAAGTTTGGTGCTCAATCAGCACACCAGAGGCACTTAAGCTACAAGTTCTAAATGACCCACACGCACCAGCTCAGTTTAGAGTCATTGGAACTCTATCAAATAGTCACGAGTTTGCCAGAGAATTCAATTGTCCAGCTGGTTCTAATATGAATCCAGACAAAAAGTGTGTTGTTTGGTGAGACTAAACATACTCGATGAAGTCTTACCATTACAGCTTCAAATATTAACCCGAAATAGAGAGAAAGGAATAAGAGTAAGAGAAGAAGCAACTATAAAAAGATTGTATTCAATCAATTAAATGATGACAACCCTGAACCAAACAACAGGTGAGGCTGAGCCTCTAAAAGAAATCTACAAAGACTATGCCATTGGAAGTATTTGGCAGACAAACTCTGATTTGTCTGAACCATTTAATAGTTTGTTCCAAATTAAGTTTTGACATCTCCTTCTTCCCTATCCTAACAATCGAAGCCGTCTAATTTCTCGCAGATTTTAACGTGGCAAGTTTAGTAAAGTTTGCTGACCATGTGGTAGGTAAACGACATTTCTAGCTCCTGATAGTTGCGAGGCAATCTCTTCGGCAGCCTCAAGACGACGCAACTCAACAAGAGCCTCGCCCGAATCTCCAAATGCTTTTGCTAGTAGAGAGGCAGCTTGACTATCACCCTCAGCTGAAATGACTGTAGCCTTCTTTTGCTGTTCGGCCTTTTCGACTAAAAATCTTGCTCGTTCAGCCTCTTGTTGTGCAACTTGCTTTAGCTCGACGGCATTCGTAAACTCTCGCCCAAAAGTCAAATGTGTCAATGCAATATCGTCCAAGATCAAACCAAATTGCGATGCTCTCTCGGTTAACTCCTCGTTGACTCGCTGTGATACTAGTTCACGCTGGGTGATAAGCTCGCCAGCATCGAATTGAGCAACTACTGCCTTGAGGACTTCGGTTGTAATTGATGGCAGGACACGCTCGTCGTAATCGCGACCTAGTGTCTTGTATAGATTGGGTAAATTTTCTGGAACTGGCCTAAATAGGATACGTAGTGTGATATTGACTGTTTGGAGATCCTTACTACCAGTGATGACAGGCACATTTCTAGGTCTTGAACGGATATCGTACATGATGGGCCTCTGAACAAAGGGTATGAGAAAATGTGTTCCCTCTCCGACAATGTAGTTCTTAACACCGGCAAATCTATCGAATATAACTGCTCTGTAACCCCCATCTACATTATACAAAGCTGAAGATGCAAGTCCTCCAACTGTCGCAATACCAACACCTAGCTTGGTTACTGCATTGAATAGTTGGGCAGCCATTTGGAGAGTTTAGTTTAGTTCAAAATATGATAGTGGTGTGAAACTGAATGACGAAATAATACTATTGATGATGACTAATGGGAGGCTATTTGCACGTTAGGACTCTATTCTAATAGATAGTCCTAGAATATTAATATATCTTATTAATAATAGTAATGATAATGATGATGGACAATGCCTATGTTTTGGTGCTCTGTGTGGAAAATAATCCTAGAAATTAGGTCTAAACTGTGGACCGCGTGAGAAGCGTGCGTTTCTTTAGCATTTTCTCTTTTTTGTTGGAATTAGTTACTTTAATTTGGCACCGATGGCGCCACTAGCGCGGAAACTCAGAGGACAACTCAAACGCGATATATTGATATTAACAACAACTACAGCAACCACGCCAACCACAAAGCAACAACAACAACACAACAACCGGGCGGCTTTTTCCCTAAAAATGCGCGAGCCGAACGCATTGCTTGTGCAACGCGGCGCCGCAAATTCTGCTTCCACTTGAAGTGCAGCGGCAACAGTGATAACACAACAACAACAACACGCCTGCTGCCTCTGCGACTTCAGTGCTGGAAATTACTTTCAGACTTGAGCTGGCTCAGCGGGTGTTGTACCGCTTTAGCTCTACAGAAAGGGGCGCGTCGGGCGGGCAGGGCGCAATGAAGCGGCTCCGCTGCACAAAATCGAACCCGCTCATTAAACAGGCAACGGTCAGCTTCGGTCGATTGGCGTGAGAGTTTACTTTCCCAGTACAGTCGCTTGTGTTGTACTCTGTTGTGTTGTGTTGTGTTGTGTTTTGCTTGTTCGGCCGGTGTGCTTCTGCCAAGTTTGTACTGTCTGTCTGTTTGGCGACCGCCAACGCCGAACGAGCGAGCGACTTACATGTAAATCTACGGCAGAGAGATGCGCTCGCTCTCCGCGTTGCACGCCGACACGATCGGAATCGGCGTTCGCTCGTTGCGTTTCATTGCGTTAACGTTGCCTGGTGCCTGCAGGCCAAGCGTTGCAATCCTGCAGACTGCTGGTGACACCCCCGAACACAAACAACAACAACAACAACAACAACAGCTAACAACACCACCGCCGCTACCGACGATAACAACAACATCGGCACACTAGAAACAATAACAACAATCTTCTACCTAGTAAAATGCTTTTACTCCTCTAGTTCTAATTTAAATCTTAATTTAAAATATCGTTTAGATTAATAGATTATTATTATTAGGATTACTACATCCGATATCGATCCCACGAGTCTAGAAGGAGAGAGCAAATTTCACAATATTATTGCCATTTCATAATACCGACAAACAAAATCAATACAAATTTAGTGACTAGGTAGTAGGCTTATTAGAAACGCGTTGAGCACCAGGTAGTCACGCAAGTTGCAATCTGTAATTAGAAGCATTCTCACAAAATTGTGTTTCAATTGGATCGGAATCAATTTGAATTATATTGATATCAACAACGAATCACATCACATCGCCAACATGTCCGATCTTGGGCTACGCGAGCAGGTTATGGTGAATCACATGGTCTCGGCGACCGGGTGCAACGAGGACCACGCAAAACAATTACTACAAGCAACACAATGGCAATTCGAGGCTGCTTTAAGCCTATTCCTTCAAGGGCAATCCACGCCCCCAACACCAACATTAAAGATGGCACACAATAGTCGGAAGTTGAATCCCATATTGGCGCCCGCAAACACGCCCGCCACGCCGCCCAACTTTCCTGAAACACTCATCTCCTTCTCGCGATTAACCGCCTCGGATCCAAGCGGAAACTAGGGACTGGTTTTTATTGTAATGTATAAAGAAAAATTGTGACGTAATACCTAGTTGTTGATGTATACTAAGAAACCACGAAGAGATTACGTAACACACCACACAAACACACAATTATGTCCTAGCACACAAGGAGAGGAAATTAAATAACCTGATTGATTAGTGAGTTATTATTAACAACCAACACCTACATACTACAGGTAAAAGAAGATGAAGATTCAGGTAGGAACTGGAGGATGAAACCATCAAAATAAAATAAACGAAAGAACGAAAAGCTACACAAAACGAGATTGGAACGGAAGGACGAACGAAAACGATGAAAACAAAGAGAGACACAATAAAAAATCCAAGCGAGAGCGACGCAAAGTTAGTATGTGTCGCCTGGTGATTTCGTTGGTTCAGAATCAACAATTTTCAGTCATCATCACCAAGACCACCATGTGCGAGTATCACTGTGGCAAGTCGAGACCAGACGAATAAACACGAGATTGAATACAATCGATAAATTATATTTTGTATTCGCACTTAGCCCAACTTTTTCTACTCAATTCGAAACTGTCTCTTCATAGGAACAAATTATTTACGCCAGCTTTGGTTGACATTGATCTCAGTCTGCAGGTGAGTGTTTAGTGCACCTGAGGCCACATTTCCGCCCGCCAGAATGAAGAGAAACTAATGAAAGGGGAGCCTGCATTTGAACAACTTCCAGTGTGTTTGTATATTTCAATAACAACAACCGAGCCTAAAATTAACAACCTAGTCTTTCGTGATACGAATCCATAAGCTTGTTTTTCGTTTCAAGCAGCTGCAACAGTTTTCCATGTCCAGGAATGAGACTCACCAATGGCCACTGGAGTGTGAACGAATTAACTCTGATTCTGTATAAACTAGCAGCACGGACGCAACGAGGCTACCATTGGCCGTCGCCGTGGCTGCCGGCGTTGAAAAGAGCAATGAAAATCTTGCAACATCCGACGAGAACTGCACAAGAGGAAGTGGACTTTTTGTTTTCGTCATTATAATTGCGCCCAACAATGAGGGCGAAGAGAGGCAACGAGCAACAGTATAAGGCGGCAACTTTTCTTCAGGGGTTTTAAGTTGTCAGTTCCAACTAAGAAGAGAGAGAGAGAGAGAGAGAGAGAGAGAGAGAGAGAGAGAGACGACGCGCGCGACTACTCTCTCTACTAACGTAACTTACTACTACTAACTTACACGTAGTCGACGCGTCCACGACGTCTACTACTACTAACGTAAGTACG
>WNKI01000002.1:870490-1024701 GCA_015350385.1 Aculops lycopersici
GAGAGAAGAGAGAAGAGAGAAGAGAGAAGAGAAAGAGCAAGAGCAAGAGCAAGAGCAAGAGCAAAGAATAGAAAGTCGCGCTCTCGGCTCGCTGGCTGAATAGATAGATAGCTAACCTAAAGCTGACCGGCCGACCTAAAGTTGGCAATAGCCGCGTCCGAATGTCCAGCGTACACGCGCAACGAGCTTGCCAGTCGCTAGCTCGGGAAGCCAGGAACGCGTGCCGCCCAAGCAACAGCAACAGCGACCAGTAGGTGGACAGGCCGACCTGGCTCTCGTTGTGGTGGTCGTCTTCGTTTAAACAGGCAGGCGAAGGCATGGGCACGCACGCGCCTGTTGCGTAACGACATGCGATCGCGCTGGTCAGCAGGTAGAGCTAACGACGAACCGACAAAGCAGCCGCCTGGCTAACCCGCTCGAGCCAGCGGCTATAAAGAGCACTCGGCCAAACTAATGCGCGCAGCACGTAAACATCCAATCCGATCCAATGTGATCAAAGCCGTCGGTTTCAATGGCGGCCGGTTCGCTTGGTTCGATGTCGTCTTTGTTGTTGTTGTTGGTCGCTAAAGCGCGACAGGTAACTAAAACTCGCCTCGCATATATTTGGTTAGCTCGTTGTTGCTATTCTCTCGCCGGTCAACGTTGTTGCCTTCGCCCAAGCCACAGAGCTCGAGCTTCACCCAGCCTAGCTTGGCCAGGCTAACTCTAAGGGAAGCAAGCAAGTTGGCCAGAAACAACACCTTTGGGCGCTTACCTGTCGTCCCTTGGCTTTGCTCGCGCGCCAAATCACACACAACCTGTCGGCTGTGAAGTCAAGCTTAGAACGGCAATGGACATGCTAACTGTTGCTCGCTCGTGCTAGAAACTAGCTTGCCAACTGACCACTCAGTGGGTTAGCCGGCAAGCTAGCGAGTTATCCGACGAAACCGGGCGGCGGAAAGGAAGCGGCACTCCGACGTCTGGAGAGGAAAGAGAGTCATTGTAGTTGCAGTGGTTGCCGTCCGATTTGCCGGTTAGCTTGCTTTAGCTAACTGGCTGGATTTACAGTCAGCTACATATAACGTCGAGCATAGCTGACAGTGGTGCCTGAATCCGGTGCCCGAAATCGCGAGCCTAAATCGGTCAGCTTGGGCTATAGCTTGGGCGCGAGCGAGTTAACTCTTGTCGGCTTGTGTGTCGGCCAAACACATACACGCACCTACCTGTACTGCTCGTCAAGTTCACCACGCTCCCGTTGTTGGCCAACTTGGCAAGCTAATGCTAGCTTGCCGATCGGCTATTAAAACTGGGCGCGCAAATGAGCGGCGGTATTCGTAAGTGCAACTTCGACGGCGGCCACGACGGGGAGTCGACTGGCCGCTTCCATTCCCCTTTCGGCTCGTCTGTACGGCGCGCGGTGGTTTTGCCGCAAAACAGCCAAGTTTGTTAGTCTTGTCTCTTAACTGGAGTTGTGTTGCTAATATTCACTTGGCAGTGGAATTGATGCAGTTAACTGCTCATACTTTGGGACGAAGACGAATCTGTGTAGCCTTGACAGTGCTTTGGCGTGTAAGTGGACGCTCGCATATAAATAGGCAGTGTTAGCCGGCTGTCAGTATGAGCCTGAGCCTACGTAGTGTAATGGCTATCACCCTGGACTTTGAATCCAGTAATCCAAGTTCGAATCTTGGCGTGGGCTAATTTTTTTTCTTTTTGCAAAAAATTTTGCAGCCACCATAGAGACTCTCTAGCAGACTAATTGGTGTGCTGAGTATGTGCGCACTAATTCGAGTTCATATTGACTAAATAAATCGCACTAATTAAACAAATTCTCATGCCATCACAAGGGAAATCGCACTTGAGAGTGCACTGCGCAAAAAGAGTGCATCGTTATGTGGAGCAGTGGCGGTAGCAGCGGCGGCGAGTGTCAGAGCAGGAAAAATTTGGCCCCTCGCTCGCGAATCGCGATACAAGTTACAAGTACAGTAAATCGATATAACGTCCAGGATTAAAAGCTCCAATTTTTGCGCTAAAGTAGGAGCAAGCAATGCAGCAGCAACAGCAACATCAACATTCGAAATGCGATTGGAATTTCGTCTTGATTTCCTCGTTTTGTTTAGGAAGTACTAGAGGAGGTGGACGCGCGTTGCGTTCGTTGAATCATCAGGTGTTTGTGTTGCCGGCTTACTTTATTGATGATGCCCATCGGCCATTCGATGGCTCCGTTCAGTGGCTTAAGTGGCTCGTCGTGGTCGTCGTTGGCCACGACCAAGTTCTTTCCTCGTTTTTGTCGGATTTCGACGACGACGACGGAGATGATGATGATGATGATTCCTATGACGACACTCGAGGTGCAATCTGGAATTAGAGGAGTGGGAGGTAGTAAAAAGTTGGGGAAAATTCTTTTGTTACAGAGAAATAGTTTACTGGGATTCGTCTCTCTGTTTTTATTGATTTTTGCTTGATGCTGGCGACATAATTCAGAGAGGAAACACTGAATTATAATGCTCGACTCAACTCTCGCAATCGACAACGACAAGCGCAGTGAACTTTGCGGCCACTAGAGTTACCTAGAATTACCTAGGAGCTACCACCAAGTAGATTGGCGACCAGATGAGCAGCAGCAGCAAAATAGTAACAGAAAATAACAAAAAATCAAATAACATAACACACAGGAGCCCAGCATCATAACGCGCGCCGGCGAGATGTCGGCCATGATAATGTGAGGTCAGATGATGCTTTGGGAGGCGAGGGGGCAGAAAGTGCCCAGCAATCGGCAGTCTACCGTAAGAGCCGTCCGCCGATGCTGATGCTCAGGCCGCGAGAAGTGCAACTGGTGGTTGCGGTGGTGGTGCCAATATCGTCGCGGTCTACGTCTCGTTGCGTTGGAGGCTCTTATTCTTCTTCTTCTCTTTATATTGTTGCTCAAACTAGAATACTTACGCTTACAAAACACCAACTTGTGGCATTCTTTCGTTAGCTAGAGAAGGAGAGAGAACCGATGAAACGAGCAACAGCAAACAAAACCACCAACTCTGGCAGACCAATAAAGAGGCCAGAGATTCCGTTTCATCTTTGGCGCTTCGCGAAAAAGGGCAAGGGAGAAGTATATGCGGCGCCCCTTGTCGTCCTGTGCACCACTAGGCCCCGGTTATTCACGTTCACACGCTTTATTTCTCCTCCTGTATGTCAATTGTTGTTATGTTGCAACAGGGAAATTAGTGCACGTACCTCTGCTTTGCCAGCCGACAATTGGAAAGTTCCCCTAGCAAATGTTCTACTTCAACTTATTTTATATTTTGTGTGCCCTACCACCAACTAGCTCAATACACAATAGTTGAGCAGCGCATCAATTTATGACCATGTCTACTGCATGCGCACCATCAATACCTATACATTGTTATGGTAAAGCAAATGAGAGAGAGAGAAGAAAGGAAATGAATTTGTGATGAGAGAGTCTGTGTGTAATTCACCGGCGAGTTTCGCGGAGGGTGAACGCGCGATTTTTGTGTGGAATGATAAAAAAAAATCGAAAAATTAAGTGCGCCCAACGTGGGGCTCGAACCCACGACCCTGAGATTAAGAGTCTCATGCTCTACCGACTGAGCTAGCCGGGCAACTGCACATGAACACTGAAGGCATTTGTGTGTATATATATTTCTCAATTAATTTCAGCATATCCCATACACAAACTCAGCAGTGCAATTTCACGCAGGTGTGAGTATGTCGGCTATCTACAATGTAAAAATACATCGAGTGGACAGCTGAAAAGCGGCTCGATTCATAAATGCCACAGACCGCATTCCATTCATGAAAGGGGATCTAGCTCAGTTGGTAGAGCGCTTCCTTAGCATGGAAGAGGTCTTGAGTTCGAATCTCAAGTTCTCCACACTTTTTTAAATTTTTCCACCAGCCCGAGATCCCGTTACTCTTTTTCTAACTAGCCTTTTTGCTGAATTGCTTACAGGTGGCCGGTGTATCGGCCGGCCACCTCTTGGATATTTTTCTGTAGCGAACTGTATTTCTTTATTCTCTAGCCGCATACTGGAAACGAGCTCATATTTTTCTTTTTTCTCTCATTCACTATCGTTAGTCCAGAAACCAATAAACAAATGGGCATGATATTTCTTTTCAATTGATACTTGACGACTTTCTCACTGATCAATTTCATCGCATCATATTCGTCCAAGAATGACAACACAAATATTGACACCCTGAAGACGTCGTCGCCGAAGAGAGTTTGGCATGTGCTGACATTGAACTACAGTAGGTGTCACTTCCGCTAGACGCTTCGTCTGTGTGGACACCGACTTCCACTCTGGAGAGTACGAGCTTCATCTTGCTGCTCATCGTTGAGTGAAAGGAAGAGCATTCATCAACGAGTTATCCTGCTATCACCATAGAGACAGATGAGGTTAAAGGGAGAAAATTCAGTGGCTGCACGCCTTTTGACTGATCGAAATTTGCAAAACACGGGGCGAAATACATAATTTGACATCTGGATCTCTGGAGCTGGTTTCATTATTACCTGCACAAGAACAGGATATACAAGTGGAGGTTTCTCCTCAATTTCGATCCTCGACAAATAAGGAAGGCAGGAAAAACGATAGCTGCTGACTAAAGGGCTGCAAAGACAGGGACTAACTACAATACACAGAGTTATTGGCATGGCCCGCTTACAAACAAACTAGTCTTCTTGTGGTAATATTTTGCCGCTGTTCACTTGGTCTCGCCAAGTTAAATGACTCATAGGTTTTTATATTTCCAAATATTACTGTTAAAAAGAAACAAAACACAATAGCGGCAGTAGCAATAACGGCTACAGCAATAGTATCCATGTTACAACTTATTTCTATAAACTCATTATATGGCAACCAATCGCAACTAGAAACACTTCCACCTAGTAACTTTAAAAAGTTTGCTACTTCAAACGCCCAGTAACAATATTTACGGAGCTCAACTGTTACCATGGGCCACGAATCGAATCAAATCTACAGCATTAGCTCTATTTAGCTCGAACTTGATGTGGAACAATCGACATCCGAGACCCACGAGGAGAACTTATCATGATCAAATACTCATCATTTGCAGACAGATGTAATTGTGTATATATATATATTGCAAATGCATAAAGAGTTGCATTAGCTGATATTTATGAAAGAGAAGCACAACGAAAGACTGAGATCAATAGTAATACGAACAAATTTAGAAACTAAATCAATAAGTGTGAACTCAATTGAACTAAGATAAGAATAAGAACTTGAAATACTCATAGGAAACAAAGTCAGTAAAACAACTAGCATCAGAATGTCTGAAGGATTGACACCCATGTTGGTGTTTGCCATTTTTTCCGCCGTCTTGGGTATGTTCCAATTTGGATTCAATACAGGAGTTATAAATGCACCCCAGAAAGTTTTGGAAGAATTTATAGCAAATATATACAAGAATAGAACTGGCAATTGGATTAGCGAGGAGCTAAGAGATATCATTTGGTCCTTAGCTGTGAGTATATTTGCCATTGGTGGCATGATTGGAGGAATAACTGCACCCACTGTAGCCAATAGGTTTGGTAGAAAACGAGGTCTTGTGCTGAACAACTCGGTTGCCATATTTGGTGTGACACTTATGACATTGAGCAGATGGACCGAGAGTATTGAGTGTCTCATAATTGGAAGATTCTTTATCGGTCTCAATTGTGGCTTAAACACTGCATTAGTTCCCATGTATCTAACTGAGATCGCAACTGTAAATCTACGCGGTGCACTAGGTACCGTCAGCCAGTTGGGTGTTACAGTTGGCTTGTTGTTTTCCCAAATACTTGGTCTTAACTCTCTGCTTGGCAGCAAGGAGCTTTGGCCCTATTTATTTGGCTTTGCATTTGTTCCAGCAATTTTGCAACTTATAACGCTGCCCTTTTGTCCGGAAAGTCCAAGATACTTGCTTCTGACTAAGGGACGAACTGGCGAGGCTCGATTGGCCTTGAGAAAACTAAGGGCAAGTTCAGATATTGAGGACGACATGGAAGAGATGAGAGCCGAAGAACGAGCCCAGGAGGAGGAGGTAAGGAAATATGGAAAGTTGGACTCGATCAAGGAGTTGTTTATCCATCCATGGCTAAGAGCGCCTCTTATTATCGGTATTATGATGCAATTGTCGCAACAACTATCAGGTATAAATGCAATTTTTTACTATTCAACAGACATCTTCCTGTCGGCCGCCGACCTACCGGAGGCCTACGCAGTATACGCAACAATGGGAGTCGGCGGAACCATGGTTATCATGACACTAGTATCAATTCCCCTCATGGACCGACTTGGTCGTAGAACCTTGCATCTATGGGGTTTGGGTGGTATGTTCCTGGCAAGCATCTTTCTCACCATTTCTCTATTGGTCAAGTTCCTCTATGATTGGATGAAATACATCAGTGTGGCCAGCATTCTATTTTACACCTCATTCTTTGGCATTGGACCAGGGGCTTTACCTTGGATGATCACGGCTGAATTATTCACCCAAGGCACTAGGCCAGCGGCGATGGCAGTTTCCGTTGTCTTCAATTGGATGGCCAACTTTGCCGTCGGTCTTACATTTCCACTTATGAAACGAGCACTACAAAGTTACCTATTTCTTCCATTCACTCTGCTGCTAGCGCTATTTTGGCTGTTCACCTACAGAAGTTTGCCTGAAACAAAAAATCGCACTTTCGAAGAGATAGCAGCACTATTTAAACCCATCCAATTAGTTGGGGGCAGTAGCGTTGCACCGGCAGCAGCAGGTGGTTATCCTGATTACGGATGCACAACTACAACCATATTGTCAAATGTAAATCCATCTCAACAGACGACAGCTCAATCACCAATTGGAACAAACAAATCAAATGTGCCAACAAATAGCCAAAATGGAGATAGAAACGGAGGTCCATTAAATCGCTAGAATAACCCTCTGACTTAATTCCAACTTGTCTTCGAAGTTTCTGTTCTTTCAAATTCTAGACTTTGAAGGATCCTCGGTCTGTCAGTCTACTTGACTCTTATTGAATAAACCGCCATAGTAACAAATCCAAACTACCTTTGTCTGTGACCCTTAGCCTTGTTTCTATCTCTAGCTATGATGACTCATTCATAGGTCTTGCTGCAGTGGCGCAGGTGTAGTTGTTCGAATCTCGGTAGCTACAATGACGAAAGCAGCGGCAGCCGCGGTGGCGACGCCGCCAGTGCAACGGTGTGCGGCATTCACGTTCATACACGAATCATACAAGCCGCATGACGATCGAGCAAACTTGAAACGCACACGAAAATGCCATCTGATAAACTGTATCAAGAATAACCAGACTAAACTAATCAAACTACACTCTATCCGATTGGCCAAACATATCTCTTTCAAAACTCTATTTATCACTCACACCATTTGCTATACCCACATTCTAGCCCGATAGTATTGAAGCGCAAACCTAAGAATACAAAGCGATAGACTATTAATGTAAACAATCTTGTTATTATGATAATCAACAACATCAATCAAATCGCTATCATCCATCGATGACATAGATGTGTTCAAATTTGCAGATTTGATATTTGTCTATAACTGTGTTTGTATTTTTTCCACGAAACAAACATATTAACTCTATTGATTTTAGAAACAACCATATTCTCTTGAAACTTGCCTGCGTTCTTTCGCCGACTTGCGAGTTTAAAAACGTAACAAAAAATACACATTTTAGACCAACATCTCATCACACATTACGCATATTTTCAATCGAGTGACTCTATTTAACTCCACAATTATTATTCAGACTCAATTATCTTTGTTATTTTCGTTGCACCAAGTAAACCAGACCAAATCAAATTTTCACAATGGCTGGCGCAGCTCTAAGACGCTTGATGCAAGAATATAAACAACTAACTACAAATCCACCTGACGGAATCACAGCTGGCCCAATTGATGAAGAGAACTTCTTTGAATGGGAGGCAGTTATTCTTGGTCCCGAGGGCACCTGCTTCGAGGGCGGGCTCTTTTGTGCAAAGCTAACATTCCCTCACGACTATCCACTTAGTCCGCCAAAGATGCAATTCACAAGCGAGATCTTTCATCCTAATATTTATCCAGATGGTAGAGTTTGTATATCAATCCTACACGCCGGCGTTGATCCCATGGGCTACGAGTCGAGCTCTGAACGCTGGTCTCCGGTTCAAAGTGTCGAGAAAGTTCTCTTATCTGTAATATCAATGTTAGCTGAACCAAATGACGAAAGTGGAGCCAATGTGGATGCGGCAAAAATGTGGCGCGAGGATAGGAAGCAATTCAACAAAATTGCCGATAGGTTGGTTAGGAAATCTTTGAATTTAGATTGAAATTGATCACAAGTTGTTCGTTGGATCGCCGTATGGTCAGTAGCCCTGTCGACAACTGACAAGGATTCAGGAGCCAATATTAATATGATAGAAATATAAATATATATCAACTAATACCACAACGACAATCGGAAGCGACGGCAACATTACACCCAACCGTCAGCATCAGATCAATATCACACCAAATTAATCTCTTGTTAATCATCAATCAGTCAATTCATTGAATAGGAGATCGGCATTAATTATCAAAGTTCTACCTTGGAAATAAGCTTGTTTCTTTTGCGCATCCTTCACTAGTTCCTCTTCTTCCTCCTCCTCGTTGAGAGCTTTCTCTGGTCGCCTTGGCGCTCCATCAATTGAGTAACACTTGATTTCATGTCGAGCACTTGAATCAATTTTGAAGTCCTTATGTGCACATAGTAAAGGTGAAAGCACGAGGGCCTCATATTCACAAGTTGAGATTTCTTTTATCGAATATAATACATGATTTGGTTCCGAGCCACAGACATAGATGACCCTGGTGTTTCTGTTTCGTTTTGTCAAATCACACTTAGTACCGCCTGTCATATTAAATGTGACATATGGCTTATGATGACCGTCAATCAAAACAGTAGGCCTAGTGGCTCCACTTCGTCTAAGCTCTTCCATTTGTTGCTCATACTCTACGTGGTGCTCCTTAATTTGCTCAGCATCTGTTCTGCCTAAATAGTATTCTTGGGTTATCTTAGTAGATTGCTTGGCTGCATTTGCTTCGTGATATTGCCTGAGGTATTTGCCATGACATAGTTCATAGATCCAAAACAATTCAAATTTATAGGAACAAACCTCGCCCTTGAAAAGAGGTTCTAGGATTTGAACTGCACTAATTTTCTTCTCGTCGCTTGATGCATTCTTGGCCGATACATCAAAATTTAAATGATCCACATTGTCGGGTACAATGCAACGATATCTATCTTGATTTTGTGTGGATATTTCAATAACATTGTCTTCATTATACTTGATCTCATCATGTTCAGGAAGTAATTGCCCGTTTGGTATCGGTCCTTTCCAGGTAATTTTATACAAATCGAGATCTTCCAAGTTGCTATGATCTGTTAATGCACTTGTAAACAAACTTGAGCCAGCCAAGCTAATTGATAATAGGGTACTTGAAATAAAAATGTGCAGCCAGCAATGTAGCTTGTGACTGTTGCCACTAATAAATGATTGTGATGTTAGATGTGTCATCTTTCCCTATCAATGTGATGCATTAATAAGCGATGTCATAAAGATGACATCACTTATTATTTTGCAAAAGGGGGGATTCTGGACACCTATTGCGAGTTTGAGGTGATCTTTGATCTGTAATTCGGTTTTCTATTAGCAAATCGTGATTTAAGATCAATAATTTGTAGTGATTCACCAATTAAATAGTGGAATGATGATGATTTAGCAAGAAATGTTGTCTTGTTCGGGAGAATGTTTCACTTCTCTCTACCTCTCACGTCATGGTTGCTGCCGATTTCTGCAGGGTAAGTTTCATGCCATCGGCCGCAGCTGTCGATTTTCCAAACAGCTTACAGAAATCTCGTACAAATCGTACAGCTGGTCAAACTTGTACGAGCGCAAGATCTCCTATGGGGTTAAAGTGCGAGATTGCCATCGGTGAAGCGCCTCGTCATGAAGTTTCCATGGGTGAATCTGTACTTCTGTGTTGTTGTTTGTGCACTTCTGCTCGACAAACAGAAAACTAGCATGTTCTTAGGCGGCCTATTCTCTGTTGTTTTGTTCATTAGAATTCCAGAAAATTCACACTCTCGCTCGACAGAACTCACTACCTTAAGAGTTAAACAACAATAATTTGGATCATAGTTCATTTCAACTTTGGATTTGAAGCAAATAACATCAAATATTGTCGAAATCAAATAATCAAGCCGAAACCAAACAGCTGTCCGAATTTATTACAACCTTTAGAGGATCTAACTCTAATATTGCAAATAACTAACTAATAATCAAGACAAGTAACCTAATGGCTCGCCGAGGAGGATCGCCATCACGTGGACCTGCAATGGGTCGTGGAAGGTCACCATCACCAACTGCCCGTCGAGCTGCCCCACCCCCGCCACCACCGAAGGCTGTGGCTCCACAACCAGCAAGTGCAGTTGCTCCGGCTCCAGCTATGGGTGCCGCGCCAGGTGGTGGACTGATGGCTCAGGTTGCCAGCACGGCAGCTGGTGTTGCTATCGGTCACACCATGGGACATGCTCTAACAGGTGCCCTAGGCATGAACGGCGGACATGGATCTTCGGAGCCGGCACAAGTAGAGCAACAACAAGTCGGCATGCAACAACCATACCAACAGCAACAACAACAAATGCAAGGTCAGGAGCCATGCAAGTTCGAGCTGGAGCAATTCATCAACTGTGCCCAAACCCAATCCAACGACTTATCACTTTGCGAGGGATTCAATCAAGTCCTAAAGGAGTGCAAGCTGAGGTATGGTGGCGACGGACGTGCTAGCATGTACTAGATCTTCATGTAAATGGGATAGCCAGAGAGATTGTTTAATATCAAATTAAATCTTTCATTAGCTCCATCTAAACAACTTGTTGTTAAATCGATGGAGCAATTGGATTGATTCCTCAAATACTAAGCTAGTCAACTAACAATTGTGGATACTCCACTTGAAGTTAATTAAAAAGACTTGGCACTTGCATTGATGATATATTTCGACTAGCTACTCGGGAAGACCGAGGCTCTCAAGAAGAATGAGGGAATATAAATAGATACACATTGGGTTTCGCTTGAGCGATCCCCTATTATTGCTAGACTATTACTATTTGTTAGTTAACTATTCAATTATGTAGACATTTAGTGTGGTAAAGGAAAGAGTAATCACTGAATCAAATAAAACCATACTATAATAACAAAGAAAACAACCAATGCAACATCAAATCTGGCTAGTGACTCAATGATCAGATGTTGCAAAACCTTTTTATTGTCTGTTTTGTACTCCCGATTATAGGAAAGAAGGGGTGAGACTAGAATAAGAATGAATCTTGAGGTGAAGGTCGCCACGATCAACGACTTTGATGGCATCATTTGTTGCCCCCTCCCTCTTTGTTGGATTTGAGCTGCTCTCACTCCCACGAGCTGGGATTGCTGAGCTTGATAGCTTGCCAACCATAATGAAGCCAGATAGCTCACTCTGAATCAGGACGTTTAGTCTCGTCACTCAATTATAACGTTGAAGCGGTTGCTTGACTTCAGATATCACATCTCGGCTCGTTTTTGCTCTTTCTATCTATTTCATGTTGAGAAAAATAGCACCTTAATATCATATCATTGTTACCAATTGCAGCGCCTTAGGCTCCACAAAAACCAGAGTAATGGAGATATCATTTCCGACTGCATACGAAATTTCTCATGCATGAAGAGACTGGGGCGACTAAAATTATCGCTCGCGTATTTGCGGCCTCCTTCTCTTGGTATCTTGCCTTCTGCCACTTGAGTATCTCCCCTTCATTCCCAGCTAACTTATGTTCGCATAAGTAGGCTTTGTCAGCAAGCCAGCCAATCAGCCAGATAGTCCGCTGCCAAAGTGTACGATTCAATTTCAAGCGCAACACCTGTAAAAAGGTTGTCGCTTTACCTGGGTGTTGGCTGTCTGTGTGAGGTGGTCGCATTCTCCAATAGCAACAGCAGCCGCTGCTCTCGACAAGAAAAGACCACGTAAAAACCAACCGTCATTCCCTTTCCTAGTTGCTAATAATTGGCCACAATTCACAAGTGGCCGTCGTTGTTGTTGTAGGTGCTACCTGAGAATGCAGTAGAAAAACCACAGTAAGCCAGAGGTGTAACCACCACGCCAATAAGCAACCGGAGCCAAGAGTTGTCGTGAAGTTGAGCTAACACAAGAACAACTTATTTTGTGTATTGTTGTCGCTGATTTATATTAGTTGGCGCCGTTTTTTCTTTTTGCCCAGGCAATTCAAGTTCAAAACCATCGGGTTGACTTGAGAGGTTGTTGCTACCTGTTGATGTCGGTGCATGTAAGTCTTTGTGGCTGTATCTGGTTACTCTAACGTTGACGTTGGTTGCGGTGTGGCGCCTTTACTATCTACGCCGCAACCGCCGCCTTCGTTGTGGTGGTGGTGAATGTTGGCGCCAGATATGCTTTTGTCATCGCGTGGTCCCACCAAGCTAGCTGCCAGTCCACCTCGTCTGCCTTGGTATTGTCAGTCAATGGCCACTGGTCTACGGGATTTGACTTTGAGCAACACTTAGCGTCGAGTCTAGCCAGCAGCTTCGCTTTCCGGTTGCGAGCTCCTTAGCCAAAATCGCAAATTGAACCTGTTTGATGTCAAGTTACGCATTAAACTCGCCGGTTGCTCCCTACCCAAACTATCGAGCTTTGGGCTTTGGCTGCCAGAGTTGTCCGTGGTTGTAGCCATAGTACTCGTTGTTGAGTTGGTCTCGTTACTAATGCGGCTTGGTGATGATGGCGACGACGACGACGACGACGACGACGACGACGAAGGCGCAACAACAATACCAGACTGCTGTTGCTGCTGGTTGCTGTTATGATTCGATGATCCAGATGACGACGAGCTAACGACCGAGAAGTTGAGCAATTGAGCAAGTGGTCGCGACAGGCCGCTAACAGTCGAGGCAACCATACCAAAGTCTTGCGAGTTGCGCGTCGTCTTTGACTTGCGCAACTTTTCGGCATAAGCCTCCCAGGTGAACTTGGCCTTGACTGAATCCTGAGTCATGTAATGGATATCATCCTGCAGTTTGGATTGGTTCAGTTTGTATAGATGTTGTCGTTCGGCGATCGATGAGATAGATCGAGTGGTTGATAGTAACGAGCAATTTGATTTAGAATAGTATGGTTAGTTTTGGTGTACTATTGGTCTAGCTCTGGCACGCCTGTAGCACACCTGTTGTGCCAGCAGGTGAGACAACTAAACTTAAAAACAGTCGGGCGTTGTTTGATGTCGTACTGAGTTAGTGTATCACTTTCTCGAGCACCTCCTTCTCACAAGCAAACTCGAGCCGACGGTGACAAGTCGGTTGTTGGACGACCAAGTTAGATACTAAGATAACGATAGTTTGTTGCTCCCTATTGAGTGAACGAGTTCCATGATCTCGATTTCAATCTCAGATAGACCAAATTGCGTCTCTCTTCATCGGACTCTTGTTCTCGTTGTATTTGCTCACCGACTTCTTCTCGTCTCCCTCGTTGTGCATTACTCTCGACGTGACAAGATTCAACACAATTCAACTCGAACGACAGAATGGAGGTTCATTAGACAGAAAGCTGGAGACAAGTTCAATCGGCTATGGATGGATCCGCCGGCCATTCTAATGAATTGACGCGGGTAGTTAGAGTGATATGCAGACACAAGCAATCAGGCGATCGGTTGCACTTTTTGTCGCCTCTCGACAGTCGAATTAATGAGACACCTGTTAGCTCGTCGTCGTCAGCAGAGGCGTTTGGTCGCTCTTTTGATTCGCTCAACATAAGAGTGTTTGCTCTTTTCACCTCATTGACGCTCGCGAGTGAGCAGGAAGTCCGTGCAATAAGATTTTTTCTGTTATTATTGAAGGCTGACAGCACAAAGTTACGATCCAGCGTCGCTAACCGTGGACAAGTGGCGATGCAAATTGGCGGTCAGCTCAAGACCGTGGCCGCATTCAGTGAGCATCAGGTGACTCGGCAAAAGCAGCAAATGTATTGCAATCTGAATTGTCGAAGCTCAATGTTCAATACGTAGAGCGAATGTGATTGACGTGAGCTATCAAAATGAGTGGCTAGTCAATTTGATAGTGTTCACTTGACTTAAAGCCAGCAAGGTGGCAACTTGTTGACTTTCTCTACCTCTTTGAAATCATATAGCCACGCTATTGGTGGAGGGTCGTTTGATTATATTGACCGGGCGAAGCTCATCTCACCTCCTCTTCCTTTACCTCTCTTGCTCGCTCGTTTTATTACACAAGACATTGGTTAAAAGAAAATTGCCGTTGGCTTGAGTCTAGATATAATTGGCCGTTCAATTTCGTTGCTCTTGGTCCCACTTTTTCTCTGACTTTTACAGTAACAAAGCAACTTAAACTTCATACATAAAATTAAGATAAAATGAAAGCTAACCAAGAAAGCGCTTAGACACCTGCTTAGACCGACCGGAAGAGACAACTGACCAAAACTGCCGTCGGGGCGAAGGGATTAAGCAGCCGCAGAGGTGCTGCTTGCGGCTATCTAAATTTCAAGATGATAAAAAAAAACAAAATTTCTTTTGCAGTTTGCCACCTGTAGGCAGCTAACATATGAGCAACAAATATAAATTCATATAAATTGACCGACTAACTTCGGCCAGTCATGCGAGATGACTCCAGATTGAAGTTGCAGCGCTCCGCTCTCGCTTTCAAAAACCACCTCTTATCTAACAGTTCAAATCGAAACAGGTGAGTGAATGAGGCGAGGGTTCTGGTTTACAAGCATACTAACTTGTAAGTGCCACTCAAAATTAGAGAAAGAAAATGTGATTTGATCCAATCTCATCAGATCCAATCCGATTCGAATTGTTAACAATCTCGTGTACTAACCTCAAACTGGGCCAACTTTTGCGACAGTTCGCCCTTCTGCTGGACCACCTCCATTAATTGGCTAGCAATTTGCATGTTCTCAATTCGTGTCTTGGCAAGCGAAATTTCAGCCCCATTCTTCCTCTCAACGGCCTCATCGCGCGCCTTCCACGCCAACTTGACAATCTCCTCCGTTGGTTTATCACAATTCGCTAGATCACTGGCCAAAAGTTGGACCTTCTCCTCCAATTGCGCCACTTTGGCCGTTTGTTCCGTCTTAACCATTTCTAAGGCCAACAGTTGATCGTTTTTCCTTCTCATTTCCTCAACCAATTTGGCTTGCAACTTTTGTAATTGCTCATAGTCAGCGCGCTCGCCAATCATTAGCTGGCAACTCGAACAGGGCTACCCATTTCAATTTAGTTTTTAGTTTCGGTTTCAGTTCGAGTTTCAAGTTGGATTACATTCAGTTGGATTGAGTTTGTTATGTTTAGTTGTGGGTCGTAGGAGTGATTAGGTAGCGATTGTAGTTTGTGGGTGGCCATCGTGTTTGTTGAGCGATAACAGGAGTTAATAGGCGGCAACAGGTGTGCGTTTGCGTTTGTGTGCGTGCGAGCGTGTTATTTATCAGGTTTGGTTTTGCATGGCGGTATGTTGTGCCGAGCCAATTGCATTCAAGGTTCAGGTCGGAGGCAAATAGACACAGGGAAGGAGAATAATTTTGGAGGGAATTAGTAATGGAATTCCAGATGGGCAATGCAAATTGCGGCGCCAGAGAGCTTATCTTAAAGCGAGCTAGTCTTCCAGTCAGTCAGTCAGTCAGTCAGTCAGTCAGCGAGTAGTGAAGGAGTTGCCTGTCCGCAAGTCGAACGCCGAACTAGACACATGCACACGGAAAACTCCCACTCGCTTGTTAGCTAGCTAGCTAGCTAACCTTACCAATGGACAGGTAAGCTTTTGGCTTGCTGGAGGTGAAGCCGATGAGTAACTAGACTAAGAATTGTTGCTCACTTACCATCTCCTCAATCAACGACTTCAGCGAGGTCAACAATCGGCGCCATTGGGCCGGGTCTTTGGCCTGCGCCGGCTCCACGGAACCTGATGGCGAAATTTCCATTCATTCATTCGTTCAAAGTCAAGAGTTTAAATTTGAATTGTCGATTGTGGATTTTGGGGTTGAGTTGCAAACCGAACGGACATTTTTGGCCGGTAAAGACCCAGTGATTGTTGTTGTTGGTTTCGGTTATGGATTAATGTTTGGCAAAGGAGAGAGGGTGTTTTTAAATTATAAAAGTTAGTTAATGATGATCGCAATGATTGTTGTTGTTCTTTTTTACCTGTTGTCTCTTTCTGAGTACAGTTGCTCGAATTCCAGATCATTCAGGTTGATTAAATCCACAAGTGTGACCATTTGTGTGACATCGAAAGTCATAAAACAACATTATTGATCAATAGATCAACAGGTGGCAAACTAGAACCAGAAGGAGAGGGACCTACTTACCATCGTCACCTGAGATTCCGCTATCGTCGGTTGAGTTTGGACTGTAGAGTTGGAGCGACTTGCCAGCGTTTGCTTGTTGCTGTCGTTGCTGTTGCTCGAATTGTTCCTTCCTAATTTGAAGCGATGATTGAAACTTCCTAAGTAATGAATAGATTTCGGTTGCCAGCTCGTCGCTTGACCAGCCACTTGTTGATCGGCCGTCGCCGTTGGCTTCATCCTCGTTGTCCTCCTCACAATCATCACCGTAATCCTCGGATTCGTGCGATAATCCATTACTACTGTCCGGCGAGTGCCTCCTATTCTTTCGTTGCTGAGATCCCGTTGAATTGTTTGGCCTATTGTTTCCTTGCGACCGTCCAACAAGTCGCCGCTTCTTACCACTAAAGTCGCCATTGCTTCTCTCTGCTCGCCGATTAATCAAAAACATTTCACTTGCTCTGATTCGGCTTCGGTTCTTTAGACGCAATTGCTTCAATTGCTCCACTAGCTGAGATCGTTTCTGTTGACTCTGTTCCGCAAGCAGCTCGTCCTTTAAGCCACCCCCTTGGTTGGCGCCATCCTCGTGGCCGGCCAACTTTTCGTTCAAACTAATCATTGTCTCTAGTTCATGTGAAAGCCAAGAGCTGGAATCTCGCAACTCATTCAACTCCCCGAGAATCTCACCCAATTTTGTGTCCTTTTCATTGAGCAAGTTTTCAAGCAACAAAATTTTATCACCCGACTCCTCGAGTGCCAAATTGAGTTGCTGCTTGTCATTCTGAGCCAATTTCAAGCGTCGCTCTAGATCCTGTTTCCGTTGATTCACTATTTGGATCTATTTAATGTGATCAGTTTTATTATTTGATTATGTTAGTTTTACTTCTTTGAAGAGCAATTGAAGAACCCTTGGACAGGTTGCTGCTATCGGCATCATATATTGGCGCCCGCATATCATGCATGTCAAATTAACCTGCATGAGACACCTGTTGCATGCAGCCAACTAAGACCATCGAATGTAGTGACCGATGGTCAGTGCAATTGGAAAGAGAATTGAATTTTTACAAGCAAAAACAAAAGGCTCACTTACCTCCTCCTTTAGAGCCTCCGACTGGACAACGTGGTCCTGACGATTCGAGAGCCGAGCATTGAATCGCTCGTTCATTTGCTCTAATTGACTGGAAAGAGTTTCCTCCGATTTGGTTGCCTGTCGTGTGAGTGATACGAGGATAAATAGTGAGAGTTAGTCACTTTTTACTTCTCTCTCGCTTGTTTCCCTTGTTACCCGAATCTCACTCTCAATCTCTCCGTCTTTTGGACAATTTGGGCCAGCGACGCCTGCCAACAGTCAGTCACGCTGCCACCTAGCTTTTCGCGTCAAAGTCCAGTTGCCGTGATGGCGAAACTCGCGCGTCTCGCCACCATCACAGTTTTGCTGCCGATGGTCTAGGTAAAATCATAGTCTCGTCGAATTTTTTGCACTCTCACTCTTTCTCTAGATCGATCCAATTTTTTGAATATCTTACAGGCGCCCGCAGAGCAGGCCTGAATGTTGGGGAGCAAAAAAGAGGGAGAGAGAGAGCAAAATAATAATTTTGTCGGCAACTACGATAAGCAAGCGAATGGTGAGACTAAAATCAAGAGACGAACGCTTGACACAAGCTGACGAGAAGAGCAGGCGAGCATTTTTACCAGTTCCAGCAACAGGTTGCTGCTTAGAAGAAATCTGCTTCAACAGTTTCAGAACGGAATGCAACAACAGATAGATACTCACCTCCACCAGCTCGCTAGTGAGCCGTTGGTTTTGTTGCACGAGATCATCGATTAGTTTTGACTTTTCCTATGTTGGCAACCATGATCATATACAATATCGAGCGGTTGATTTTCGGCCAGTTTGTTTGTTTTACGTCCAGTTCGGTTTCGTTTTGGTTTGTTCGTTGTGCAATCATCATTTTGGTCAGTTTTTCCAAAAGAGCAAAATTCGATGGTGGTTGTTGTTGTTGTTGTGTGCGACAAGTAAACATTATTGACAGGTTAGTTAATCAGCAACAGGTCGCTTGGGGCGAGCAAAGACAGAAAGTGACAGGAGCAGCAATGAAGAGTGTTGGAATTATAAGGGAAGAGTTGAGAAGATTGACGTAACCATCAGCTTGCTTGTCGGCCGGTCCACTTGCTGACCGGCCCAAGTGAAACCGGATTGTTTTGCAGGTAAGCAGCAAGTGATGAGCTAACTTTGGATGCCATAAAGTGTGAGCTGTTGATCATCGTTTATACTCGAGTTGCTCGCCACTTTCCCGTCTCAAGTCTTCCCATGTTTATTTCCCCTCCGGTTTTTTCTACCGCGCAAGTGTCGCCACTCAATAGCCGAGACCGATTGTCCATGAGATAAAAGAGAGCAAAACTCAAGAGCCAATGAACTTGGTGGCAGTAAGTATCGCTTTTGAATGATTGAGTTGCGTTGCTGTCCAACCGGTGAACTAGCCGCCAGCTCAACAAGTGTCAGTTGCAGCTACGGCGTGAAGCCCGAAGAGAAAAGGAAAGCTAGAGAAAATTCTTGTAACAACCTCGACCACCGCCAATCTGGCCAAAAGCGAACCACTTGTTTCCTTTGTTGCTGCTATGCTGGCCAAATTTGCGTACCTTTCGTCGCCGCCGTGGCCGTCGACGTCGTCGTCGAACTCGGAGTTCGAGTCAAGAAGCTTCTCCTTCAAAGCTTTTCCTGAACTTTAAACCAAATCCAAGTCCGTTAGTTTGGCTCCATAACTCTATGCAAATGACTCCATGGAGAAAGTTGCAAGCGCGAAACTTGCCATTAGCTCGGCGGTTTGCGTCATCGAGCAAGCCAGTGGGCATTTTGTGTGAGTTTGTGTGTTTTTCATTCTTACTCTCACTCTCATTAGCTGGTGGCCAGCTTGTTTGCTAGCCACTTTGTTGTTGTTGTTGTTGCTGTTTCGCTAATTCCGTTTTCTTTTCCTTGCCAATTTGCTTGCCAAATGTTTCGGCAGTTTCCCTTTTTCCCCTTCGTCGAATGTTGCGTTGTCAAAAGAAAGAGCTTCGAATGAGCCAATGGAAGGAGCGAAAAACTTTGCTGCAATTTTTTCTCCTCAAACCAAAACTTACCTTCTCACTCTGTCTAGCCACCTGTTGTTGCTGCTCTAATTGATTCTTCAAGATGTTGCAGTCAGTCTGCAACTCGATCAGTCTATTCTCGTACTCGCCTTCGAGTTGATCGAGCTTCCGCTTTAGCTTATGCTTGTCTTGTTCAAGAAGCTAGCGAGTTTGATTCAGTTTAGTTTTGATGTTTGGTCAACAGTGTGTAAGGGGGAGAGAGTCAACGGAGAGAGGAATTGGAGTTTTGCGAGGTTAGTTTCGGTTTATTGTTGCTATGGCTTTTCCTCTCGCTACAACTACCTGTTGAGTTGTAGTGGCAATTGAGAAAAGAAAGAAGATGAGTAGACAAAAAAGAGAGACGCCCGATAGGAATTCTTTTGTTATTTTGCTTTTTTCACAATCAAAGTTAACAGTCTCGCTCACTCGACAGGTAGTGCTTCCGGTTGGCCGGGCAATGCAAGCTGGATGTCAGAACGCCGGACCGGAAGCGCGTCGATTGGCCAGTTCATCTAATTTTCTTCTCTTTTCTTTTCGTTTCATCTAGTCTCGTTTCGTCTAACAACAAAACGTTACGAGGCGCGAAATTTGAATTATTGTTGTCGCATGGTTTCCTCTGTTCAAACAAATGAATTCAACATTCTATTTGCCAAGTCTAAAACCTTAAACCTCCCACAAGCGGACGCAATTTGGAAGGGCGTACAAATGCGTCTCGTGTGAATGTTTGTAGCAACAAGTGGTACTGATGGTCACTTCTACTGTTGCTGAATCTTTAAAGCAAGGAGGTGATTGTAGATCCGCTTCTTGGTGGAAAGACAAACAAAACTAAGACCTACCCGATTGTCACTAAAGATGCTACGAATGCTACTTTTGTATGTCCAGTCTTTTTGTCTCAGCTTTCGCGCTTCGTGATGGCTGAGCAAATCTAAACGAGTAAATCTAAACTCTCTTCGTCAGGTAGTGGCCGAGAGAGAGCAACAAGAGGCAGCTTATTGCCACTTAAGTGGCGGTGCCAAAGCAGCGCAACGCATCGCCACGATAACGATAACAATGGAAACCCAATCCCAAGTGAGTTAGTCTCACTCGCTCACTCACTGCAGCGATGCCAGTCCAGTTAGCTCTTTGAGAACTGGCCTTAGCTTGACGGAAATTCAACAGGTCGCTTAGAGTCCGAGAGCTCCAATGTGACCACTAGCTTGAACTGGCCAGATATTTATGATTGTGTGATGATGATAATGATGGCGCAATGGAGCTCCAGCCTGCCGCTTGAACTACGTCGGCCGACGTGTTTTTTGTTGCAGTTGTTGTTGTTGTTGTTCATCATGTTGAATCGTTGCAAGTTGCTACTGCGACGAGTGATATCGCAGCAAGCCTTTTAGTTGCGCAATAACGACGACAACAACTACCATAGCGCCAATAATTTTGTCAAATTACGTTGCCGAGAGAGGCGTTAAGCGAGATGGAAAAAGACAGAGCGACGACTGCGAAACTCGACTGGGCGACAAGCCACCGCAGGAGTCGGAATGCGAGACGCGGATTGAGATTCATAACTACCAGTTGCTAGTCGCTTATTGTCTGTAGCTTAAGGTAACAAGCTAGTTTACCTTTGCGTTGCGTATGTTTTCAAGAGTAGCTTGCCAGTTCATGTCGGTCTCTCCCTCCCTCTGTTTGTCTCAAAAACTCTCTCAGAACTCAAACAACAATCAAGCTCAACATCCTGGCGCCAAACTGAAAGACGACGACTGAAGTAGTAGGAGCAGTAACAACGACGGCAACAAAATAGCTGCAGCTGAGATGCGACCAGTATTCTAGGAGTCACTAGGACTGTGAGCAAAGGTAAACTGGCTAAGTGTCCGAGTGTTTGGGTGGTTGTTTGAGCTGAAGAATTAGTTAGCTAATTCAATCTGTTATCTTTATACGACTCGTCGCCAGTTTGTTGGAGGGGAGCTCGGAATCTTGGTCTCGGTTTTGGTGTTGGAGTTGGTCTACGACGGAGGGGCGTCTATCGTAGATTTGTGACTTTTAGCTCCCCGCTGTCGGCGTCCGCACTCTTAGTTTGCGCTCGACGGATGGGAGCTTCGAGCTTGAGCTCTTCTCGTTATCTCGCCATCTTTGCCATTGCTACCACTACTCTGGTCGTCGTTCTCGCTGCTCAACGACGACGACTAACTCTAATGACGACGACGACAACGACGAGTGCAACTGCGACAGGTCATATCATTTAGAAGAGATCGTTGGCTGTCACTGCCACTCAGGTGAGTGAGGTGAAGTGAGCAGCTACAGCTGATCTCAATAATTGCGTTACTCTCGATCTAAACTGCATGGAAAACATACGCAGGACTGCAGATTTTGCTAGCAGGAGTCTTATCTGCGACGGATAGGAGTAACGCAATGATTGAAACGAGCTTTAGCTGGCAGCGCTTATCCCATTGTGACAACAACAACAGGTGGTGTCTAGGTAGCAGCAGTAGCTACTACCTCGTTTTAAGTTTAGACGACTAACTCAGTTATCGTCAACGTCGACGTTCACACTAGAGGAGCTCGGTGAGTTTCGCGGGCACATCGCCGAGCGAGCCAACGAGTGAGTTTCCCTCCCCCCGTTACCTTTCATCAGCAACCATGAGAAGCCAACAGGTTGTTGCTTTAGTTGCTGGCCAACAGAAGATTTTGGTTGCTCGACTTTGTTGGTGTCACAAACTGCACCTGAGTTTGTCGTCAGTGTTGACGACAAAACTTGACGTTGTTAGAGTTGCATTGCCACTACTACCCTTCAAGTCTCACATAAAGAGCGAGAGAGAATCTTAAGGAGTTGCAATTGAACTCGTGAATTATTGGCAGTGTCGAGCTTTGGGAAAAACTCTTGCTGGTCATTATATAATTCCATTAAGAATTGTATCGAGTTGCTGGACGGCCATTGCTCCTCTAGACCCTGTGGCTGGCTGCTCGCCGTAAGCTAAACACACGAGTATCCTCCATTTCCATTGGAAAACTTCACTCACTTTCACGGCGACCATTTGGAGGTATACGTAGCGACTTTGAGTCACGATCTCCTTTTTCCTTAATGAAAGTTACCGTTAAGTTAACCTTTGCTTTGCTTTTTCGTAATCCTCTCTTTTTTCAACTCTACATCTAACTCGCAACACGAGCTTATGTTGCCTAAGACGACCACTTTTACTATGAAACTTGAGGCTACGCGAAAGCGATACACGACACAACGATTTTGTTGTACACTGTCGACTCGTCTCGTCGACAGTTTAGATTAAAAATTAGATTGCAACTTGGAGTTCACATTGATGAGACTTTTCTAGTGGAGTGATAGAGTAAAAAAAGTGAGCATGTTTAAGTTAAAAGTGGCGAGCTGGCGTGGAGCTTGTGCTACAAGTTGGATGGCCGCCAATTATCTACTTTCACTCATAACCAACCAACCAACAAACCGGCGAGCAAGTTACCGACAAACAATCAACAGGTGAATGAATATCAATTTGCCGCCCGTTTAGCCAGCCAACACAATGGCCCAGAGTACATGTAATGAGCCCTACGAGTTGGTCTCTCTCGCTCGAAAAAATATCTTTAGTTGCGCTCTACCTGGCGACTGGCGAATGATGTGTTAATGGATGCTAATCGATTCTTTCACGTCAATGAATCAATAACAGAGAGAAAGAGAGTGAAAAAAACTGAAACTTAGATTAAGCTTGAGTTTGAAAGCCTCGACGGCAAACACCAATTGCGAGCGCACTTGGTGAGGTGATCGACTCGCTTATGGTTTGATATCCACCGGTACGAACAGTAGGTTGCGTGAGAATGAGAACGATGAGCAAGCTTGCCGAAAATTGGAAAGAAAATGGCGCCTAAATGTAGTTGGAATGGAAATAGAAATGATCCCAACAATTTGGTGCTCGCTAATGGCACAGGTATATTTTCAATTCAACCACAACTACAGACCAAAACAACCAACACCAATAACAACACTATCAACAACAATAACAAAAATACAGAGCTATTAACGTTGCTTAGAATAACTTACCTCTAATTTATGAGAATACTCTTCGGCGATTCGCTCGTTTGCCTTACTAAGCTCGTCATTCTTTTCCAACAAAACCTTGCCCAACTCGGCGGCCAATTGGAGGTCTTTCTCTTTTTTGGCCAATAGAATATAAACATCCTCGATGGATTTGGCGTTTTGCATTTGGCTCGAGTTTAGGTTTTGGTTGGTGCCATTGGAAATGCCATTACTGTTGCCCAATGTTAACGAGTAATCAGAGGTGTTTTGAGGATTATTTTGTTCATTATTATTATGGCTATAATTCTCACTTGACTGATGATTCTTGAGCAACTCACTTAAACTCTCTAATTTAGTATCAACACTCTGGGCTCTGATCGACGAGCTAGAGGTGTGGTCATGATAGTCGCTAGTGTGGGAGTCTTGTTGTTGCTGATGCTTTAAAGTCGCTCTTCTAGATTGAGATCTGGGCAAATGATTCTCGTTGTAGGAGTCCGAGGAGTCCGGTGACGAGCTCGACACTTTGCCACTTGTCCAGCTATCGTTTCCGGTTGAGCTTGAGCCGGATAAAAGTTGCTGCTTTCGAGCAAACAGTTCACTTGGATTGCTCTTCCGGTTTCGCACTGAACTCGGCGGGCCCAAGCTTCTAGTTCGAGTTGTTGAATTGCCATTAGTATTTGAATTATTATTACTATTATTTCTGGTCGTTGTCTTGGACGACGACTCGTCGTCTGGTTCCATCTTGCTGCTGTTGTCTTCTATTTTCTATTTGCTCTTGTTTTCATCTGCTTTCTTGTCATAATTTTGTGTATAAATTTGCGGATTGCTGTTTTATCGCTGAATTGCAAGAAAAAGTTTCGTCACTTGAAGCTTAAAAATGCTGAAAGATTCATCTTTTAGTTCAGAGAGATTCTTCAACAATGATGCAAATGGAAATGATGACAACAAACAAAGTGGATCACAGACACTCGCGCGCTCTCCTTTGAGTCTCTAGTAACTACTCGCCCATTGCGGTCTCTCTTTCTACCTGTGAACTAGATTTGAAAGGCAGGAAGTTTTTACCGGCACTGACCGAGCAAACACTTTGAGTTGAGGCTACTCTCTTCTTTCGACTAAAGTTGTTATTGTTGGTTGTTATATGAAATGCAACCATTTGATTGCGCACGCTCTCGTTTCCAAGGTGACGCAACGAAGTAACGGGAATCCGCAGCTAACTTTTCACATAAATTTTTAGCCAAAGACTCGAACTAACAACTGATTGTTGGCTTGCGTTTTTGTTGTTGGTGTTGTAGTTTGCATTGTTGTTCACGTCGTCAGTCTAGTCTTGAGGGAAAACTTCCACTAAAACCACTGATACTACTACTGCTACTACCACCACCACCACCACCGAACGACGAATAGGAATAGAACTAATCTAGTCTCGCCGTGTGTTTCATTTCCTTGCAGTTGGCTGGTGGCTTCTGCTCTGGTTGCTCACACAAAAACTGCGCAACGTGTGTGTTTCAAGCTGCGCGAGGAGTTTGCCAATTTGTCCCAACTCAAACCGAGATAGCTTTAGAAACCTACTCGAAGGCCATCTAGCGGGTCTAAATGGAGTGGTCTTGCCAGCTGCGGAATGGTATTGAGCGCCGCCGCCGCGCACTCATTCAGGTGAGCGGTGCACTATTTTTGCATATGGCGCTGCCCACACAGTTGGAGCCGTCGCTACTAGTGGAGCTGCGCCACGCGGCGTCCATTTGCTGCCACAACCCATACCGTGTGAGAAAAACTCGCCATTCTCGCTTTGGGCGCCTCTAGCGGCATTGGCACTAAAAGCGGCCGAGGGCAGCTGTGGTGCCGGACGCGTCACGCGGGCTATCGCCACCCGACGACGAGTCCCGCGTCCTACACAAACCACTTCAAAAATACCAATTATAAAATTTACACTTGTATACAGTCGGTGAACTTAATTTTGCGAATCTTCGCGCAGGTCCGTCGCAAAACTTGACTTGATTTTTTACGCGTGTTTCGTGGGAAAAATTGACTTAATTTTTGCGACTTTTTTCCTGTTTTAATATTTTTCACAAAATCCCATAGATTTCTACACACAATTTAAGATTAGCGCCTCGGTGCTCGTTCGGTCGATCCGCAAATTATAATTCATCCACTTCAATAATAATAGTGATAGTAATAGCATATAACCATAGCGTCAACAACAACAACCAGAATCAGAACCAGAACCAGAGCTAGAACCTGGACCAGAACAACAGTAGCAGTAGCAGCAGCAAGAACATCAACAAGTTTGCCGGCCGGCCACTCTCTCTCTCTCTCTCTCTCTCGCTTTCTATCAAACTAAAGGTAAGTAAAACTCTCTCTTTCTCTCAATCTCACTCTCCCTCGGCCCCCACTTTATCTCTACTGGCTTGACAGATAATTGGCCCACGCCTCGGCCGCCAATACCACTCTCAAATTTCGATAATTTTAGCCCAAAATCTAGACAAAGTTCTGGTCGGCGGATACTCGTCGCAGCTCTATCTATCGGATTTTTCTTCAAAACTCGACTCGCGCGCGCTCGACTCATGCAGCGAACTAACTAACATTTTTCCCATTGACTTTTGCATTGTAGATGTCTAATCAACCCTCAACGAGTAATGAGGGTGCTGAAAACCCTGGACCGAGACAAGCTGTAGAGAACCGGGAACAATTAAAGCAAGCGGCCAAGAGGATAGTAGTCAAGGTGGGTAGTGCCATTATAACTCACGACAAAGGTCACCTATCAGCTCCTCGGTTGGCGAGTCTAGTTGAGCAGATAGCTCATCTGCAGCAACAAGGTCGGCAAATGCTACTTGTCAGCAGTGGTGCTGTTGCCTTTGGTCGAAAAAAGATCAGAGACGAGGTGCAAAAGTCCAAGTCAAGTAGAGAAACTATCGCCGAAAAGCTACACGCCAGACCCTTGGCTGAGAATAGAGCTGCTGCAGCTGTTGGTCAGAGTAGCTTGATGAGCTTCTACGAAAGTTTGTTTGGTCAATATGATTGCAAAGTAGCCCAAGTTTTGGTTACCAAAGCGGATTTTCGAAACGAGTCCAGCCGACGCCAGCTGAGAAATACAATATTGGACCTGCTAAGTTTGGATATTGTGCCCATAGTTAACACAAACGACGCTGTCGAAGCCACAGTCACTAGCAATCTGACGAATGGAGATTTAGACTTGAAACAAGCTGATATGAACGATATCATTATCGAAGACAACGACTCGCTGGCCGCAATCTTGGCCGTGGAGCTTGAAAGCGATCTAATGATTATGTTGTCAAATGTGGATGGCATCTATTCCGGGCCACCTGATAAGAACGACTCTAGAATATTACACGTGATGACACCGCAAAACCATGCTGAGAATCAAATTGAATATGGTATCAAGTCAAATGCTGGTCTTGGCGGTATGCAATCTAAGGTCAAGTCTGCCTTGTGGGCCTTGAAGAAAGGAACTTCCGTAGTCATTTGCAACGGGTCCACAAATGATGTAATCTCTCGCGTGGTTCATGGCGAAAGGGTTGGCACCTTCTTCACCGAAAACGCCGAAGAAGTCGAGTCAGTTCAGCTTGCAAAACTAGCCCGCTCTGGTTCCAAGTCTTTGCAATCCTTGTGTTCAGACGCTCGATCACAAATGATACTAGACATAGCCGAGGCTTTAGAGAGTAGAAAGCAGATGATACTTGAAGAAAATGAGCGCGATTTAGCTAAGGCGAGTGCCGAAGGGTTAGAATCTGTTCTATTGTCAAGACTCAAGCTAACAGATCAGAAGATCAACAGTCTAAGTGCTGGTTTGCGCCAAATTGCATCCATGTCTCAGCAGCAAGTTGATAAGACCCTCAAGATTATGCGTATTTCAGATAGTTTGCAACTGAGACAAGTCACTTGCCCCATAGGAGTTCTATTAGTCATTTTCGAATCGAGACCGGACTGTCTACCTCAAATCAGCGCACTATCCCTAGCCACAGCAAATGGGTTACTGCTCAAAGGAGGAAAGGAAGCCCACTATTCTAATCATTGTTTATACAATATAATTTGCGAGATTCTAAAGAACTATGGATGCCAAGATGCTCTTCAGTTGGTCGACTCCAGGGAGCGGGTCAACGAGCTCGTAAGTCTCGGCGATCAAATCGATCTGATAATACCTCGAGGCTCAAATCAGCTTGTCAAGTCCATCCAGCAGCAAGCCAAGAATACGCCTGTCCTTGGTCACGCCGAGGGAATATGTCATGTCTACATTGATAAGGATGTGGACCCCGAGGAAGCCATTAGGATTGTAGTGGAATCTAAATGTGATTATCCGTCGGCTTGCAATGCGATGGAGACACTCCTTGTGCACAAGGCTATAGTCAATAGTGATTTATTTTCAAGATTATGTGTCAAATTGAAGGAGAACGGAGTCAAGATCAATATAGGATCGCGTCTTGCTAAAGAACTTCCGTTTTACAACTCGCCCACTAGCAACTACAAGGTTGAGTATGGGAGCTTAGAGTGTACCTTAGAAGTCGTGGATTCCACGGAGGAGGCTATAAATCATATTAACCTATACAGTAGCCATCATACTGATGCAATTATCACTTCAAACCAAACCGTCGCAAAGCAATTCGAGGCTCAAGTTGACTCGGCAAGTGTCTTCGTTAATTGCAGCACTCGTTTTGCAGACGGCTTCCGCTACGGTCTTGGCGCTGAAGTTGGCATAAGCACCTCAAAGATCCATGCCAGGGGACCCGCCGGAATTGAAAGTCTTCTGACCTACAAGTGGATTTTAGAGGGTTCAGGTGATATCATCGGGGACTACGAGCGAGAGGGTGGTAAGAAGTATTTGCATGATGACATAACGCACTCGAAGTCGGAGTGACATTGATGATAAAACAAACAGGGCATTATAATAAACAGACTGCAAGATGTTTTCGCATAAACTATATTAGTTTTTCCTTCTTTGTATCGTAACTTGATGGTGTCACACTTCAATGCTCGCTATCAAACAGGCGAGATGGTAATGAGATGCATCCGGACGAGCATATGGCGAATATTTGCTTTGAGAGGGAGCGAGAAGTTTGCTCGAGGAGATTTGGCGCGTCTCTTCATGGTCGCACAAGTTGCTGCACAACGTGGCCAAAGTCAGATGCGATGGAAATTATCAAATCTTCCTGTCAAAAGGTGTTTTTTGCCGTCTCGATGACCATCGTGTCAACCTGTTGCAGCTAATTATAATTTATATTCATCAAGACCATCATCATATTTGAATACTCATGATAAAGCAATCGAGAGCATTAGAATGGATGGTAAATATTATTCGCCATCAATATTCGAGCTCATTGCTTGTGATAGATTGAAGGTTGGCCTGCGAGATGCACTCAGATATTTGCTCGATAATATCAACCAGACCGACACATTTAAGAACCTACCTGCAATATTCCGAAGATCAGATGAAACAGTTTTATTATTAGACCTATTAATTGAATATAATTATCTCAAATCCTACAATGCATCATACGCAGAGAATCTATACAATCTATTGAGACTTGAGCGCTCATCTGACGAGCCCGCGATACCCATAAGACAAGTACTACCTTCTTTAGTAGGCCTTACTTTCGTGCCCTATGTTCAAAGAAAGCTCGACAAGTACTTTGAGGAACTGTATTACAAGGAGACAAGGAGCAAAAATGAACTTAGAAGCATAAGAATCTATAGATTGTTGTCGAAATCAGCAACGTTCCTAAATCTACTATGCCTTATCCGTTATTCTAGCAATCAAGCATCATATCACTCACTAATGGACTACTTAGTTGGCACCTGCCTCAAAGGCAAACTTGAGATGCAAGAAGAAAGCAATGACACTCCAGGCAACATTTCCAAACAAATCGCCGACCTTCTCGGCCGATTGCTCACTGTAGGCTCTTACACAATCCAGTTCCTTGATTATTGGAACACGCATAGCAATTCAAGTCCACTCTTCAATGCATCCCTACCTATACCAAAGCCACCGAATAAGAATGACTACATGTACACAAAGGGTAACGCTGATGTGAAAGCAGATGACTTAGTTCATGAGAGGTCATCAAAATTGTGTTTAATTTGCTTACATGTGAGACAAAATGAGTGTGCCCTATCAAATACGGGCTATGTTTTTTGTTACAAATGTATACACAGGTATGTCACTCAGAAGCAACGTTGTCCGGTTACAGGGCACCCGGCAAAGGTGGATAATATTATCAAGTTATATTCCAGCGTCACCGGTAGTGGTGGTGCAACTCCTGCAATTAATATTAGTGGTGGTGTTGGAAGTGGTGTAAGTGGAAATCCAGAGTTGGCAACAACAACATCTTGAAGAGCTCCACAGGCACCAAAGCTCCTAGACTACAACGTCAGCTCCCTTCTAGATTCATGGACTGCCGGCCAAACATGATGAACGGCTCTGTTGATGGCTTCAATATTTCTCGCCAATACTGTCATTTTTCCAGTTTGAAATATTGTCATAGTAGCTCCAAATTCTCTTAAATCAAGCTTAATGCCAGAATGTAGCTCTGGATCATATCTAGCCTCTCTATTTTTCCTACAAAAATCCTCGACTCTTACGCCGAAGGGTAAATGTACAATTCCTAATACATTTTTAACTTTAAAACCTGTGAATTTAACTTTAAAGCCTAATTTTTGTAAAATCCTAGCCACCCGCCTCGCGGCCACCTTGGCTTCCTCCTCGCTCTTGGATCCGGTTGTTTGAACGAATCCACTATTCCTAATGCTCGCTGTCACATATGGCTTCCTAATTTTCATCACCAACATTCCCTTGTCCTTTCGCCATTCTACATTAAAACCATTTTTTGCTAACGTCTTGAGGTTGATGTGACACTTGCAGTGGAATTCGCAGACTACATTTGCAATAAGAATTGTTAACTCTGTATTATTGGAGCCCATATCTTCTCCTTTTGAGGGGAGCTAATGTGGGCAGCAATTGAATAGATATATAATCTGGATGAGTTGGCTGGTGCCAACTTGATTGTAATAATTGATTGAGTATAAATATCGCCGGTTGATCTCTACATGAATCGTGGTCGTGGTAGTCGTTGTTGTCGTCGGTCAGGTCGCCGCTCTAAAGGCGAGTGGATTGTTGTTGGGGTATATATAGTAAGCAAAATCGGTAGCGGCGGCGGCAATGGTTTGTGTTGTGATGTGTGTTTGCAAGTATGCAATGCAATAGCAACACACTTGCTCGCAGCAGTGCCTGCAATTCTCACTGGCTCGCTTGCAAGTGTTGATGCTGTTGCTGCTCTTGCCGCAGGAGAAGCGACCACGGCCAGCTCCAGAGTGAAGTGTACTGTGCGTCTGCAAGAAGGCAACTGACGCTTGTATTGCCGGCACTGCTGCCATTCGAAGCAAGCGAGCGAGCGAGTAGCATTAACTCTGATAGTAGCGACACGACGGCGACCACGGCGCCGCCGCAGTGCAAAATTTGTGTGTGTTCTTCGGCGCAGCCAACACCAACGCCGCCGCTACTCTACTAACTTGCCAAGTCCGTTCGCGTCGATCCCTGTGTTGCGTTAGCCGGGATTTTCTGGGCCGACGACTGCTTGAGGAGATTCTGCCTTTAGTTTGCAAACTTGCGCACAGTTATCCTGAATTCTCCACGACAAGTGCACACAAACACATCAGAATCCAATCTCTATGGCTAGCATCAAAACTCCCCAAGGATATCCATAGAGTCTTGGAGCACAGCTTGCCAGTTGATCTTTGAGATTGAGCGAAGTTACCGTTGCATTTGCGCAGCAAGGTGTCGGGCTGATGTTACTTTTGTTGTTGTTATTCTCATTAACGCAACACTCGTTGTCGATGATGACGATATAGCCTTAGACAGAAACAGATACGACAACAACAGCATCATGGCTAGGATTTTTTACACCATCGCCACTGTTTGTGTCACGCTGTCTCTCGCTCCGTGTGACTAAACCATTGACCATCCTGGCGACAGGTTGACACGGTAGGTCGCTAGCCCACTGCAAGTCAGGTGTCCGTGGTGGTCGTAGTTTGTATTTTTGTAAGGAGCTCGAGTGTCAGGTGGTTTGTCTTGTAATTCAACGTGTCAGAAAGACGTAACCGTGTCCTATCGAACGATCCGTCACCTGCTCGTGGCAAGTACATGTGATTGGATTGAATTGCAACGGTTGCTAGTCTGAGCCATAAGATGATGGTTAGTCTCCAACAATCGACAAATGCAACTCAGCAGATTACTTCCTCGTAGACTACAACAATACTGGGTAGCGGCCTTGACGCTCTTCTAGCGCTTCTCGCAACCACCTGTCGACGGACTGTATGATCGATAGATGAAAGGAATCGCATAATCTGTTGAAAGTTTGTTAGTTTATTTGATATCTCTCAAGATCATAAGGCGGCTGTACTTTGCAAATCGCTAAAGTACTTCACAGTTGATTCGCGGATAATAGTCTCTGTATGTTTTCTTAACATGTGCAGCTCCCAAGCCACTGAGCCATCAGCGTGACTAAAATCTGGATCATCCACTTCCATATCAAATTGGCCAGCGCCATAGTCAGAGAGATTGGAGCTATCAAGTAAAGCGCATATGGTCGGTTTTTGGAGGAACATGATTCTAACGGACTCTAGAAGTTGGCACACAAATTGTGGAGGAATGTTCAGGGCCAAGGTAAGGAGCCGGCGGGCGAAGGCACAAAACCTCTTGTTGCTAACATGCTTCGCTCGCTTGATTAGCATTAGATGGATGCAGTTGTTGAGACTGGTAAACTCATGTTCATTCATATCGTGTCCACTTAGTGCGGCTAGTATCACATAGAAATGCTTGTAAAATCCTTCTGGGTCTACCTTGCCCAACTCTGTCATTAGTGATCTGTACATGACGAAAACAGTACTTAAGCAATGTAATTTGACGTTGTTTGTAACATCTCTGTTCTCCAACAATCTATTGATGAGTGGAAACATATCATTGCAAATGGCGACGTCAATTAGATTGGCAAACTTCGAAACCCCCTCGAGAACAGGTGGTAGAAGTTTCACAAACTTTTTAGTCTCTCTCTTCTCGCCAAGCAAATCCTCATGGTACTTGAGCAATCTGAAATAGGTGACGAAGAGTTTCTTCAGTATTTGCTTGTGATATTTCAGCTTTTGATCAGTTGTAACATGAGCCTCAGTTTCTAGTAGCTCGTTCTTGAGCTTCTTCATCTTCTTATCTCTCTTTCTTTCGGCACGAGATTGTTTCTTTTTCATTGCGGCTAACTTCTCTCTCTCTGCCTTCTTTTTGGCCTTATCCTCTGCGTCGACTGTTTTGACATCAATCAATCGCAACTCGAGAAGAGTTTTAAATAATAGAGCAGAAATGCTGAGTTTCCTCTTCTTAGCCAACTCGCAAATCGTAGAAGTTACCTCGTAAGAGACCTCGCCAAGTTTGTCACTCCTTAGAGCTTGGCCGAGATACCTGTGGGCTATTTCGGCGCACTTCTCATGCCTAGTTTGTGCATTGAATTCGACTAGATTTGTGATAAGCTGATCCCTATAGTTGAAGTGAGGATGCGCCGCAAGAATTCGTCCAAAACATTCGACTGCAGTCTCAGCTAAGGCCTCACGATCTCTCAGATCGGTTTTGATTAGATGAGTGTAAAATGTAGATGCAGGCTTCTTCTTGATACAATCCATCATCCTCTTGATATAATCTAAGAAACAATTCTTGTAAACAGAGCTGAAGTTCCTCTCATATTGTCGCATGCGAATGACATCTTTGCTGAGTCGAATCTCACCTTTGTCTTCAGTATCGTTTTGTTTAATACGATAACTTGGAATAATGTCAACAAACACTTTTGTAGCTGCCTTAGCAATCAGTCTATGAAGTCCAATAATAGTATTCTTATGTTCTTTAGCATTGAATGGTCCTATCTCAATCTTGTTCAAAAGTATGAGCATGTCTCGAAGTTTGGTTAGATTATATTCAGGTGCCCCGATAACTTGGGATGCAGCCGCCCCGATCAGCGTCTCCATGTGACGGAGGGCGTCATGAGGATCGATACTCTCGGATTCCATGATAAATTATAAATTAAATTGAATCAAATTAAATGAAAAATACTTTAGAGAATGGTCTGATCGAGGATGCCGAATGATAATACAAGCACGTGGGGCCTTGTTTTGGCAGAGGGAAAACGTGAGCGGGCCGTGTGAACACAGAAAAAAATGTGCTCGACCCTAGACTCGAACTAGGAACCCTCGCATTGCTCAGGCAGTACTGCTTCATAAGTACGATGCGCTACCGATTGCGCCAGACGAGCTTTCATAAGTATCGGGGAGAAAATTCTACATTGCAAATATCACTGTTTTCTTGATTACTATCTCGCGAAGTCTGAATCGTAATCAGTACATTTTAACCTTTTTAATCAATTCTTGTCAAAATGCAATCCCGTCTGATGAAAATATCCTCCTGTGATTTATACCCTCATCATCACTTGCTCTTAATGGATTTGGAGAGGGTTCTGGATAGCAATTCCATCACCCGACTACGTGAAGCGACCAAAATGTGCCAGTGAGCATAGTTTTGACCTAATTATCGACGGGCCACTTGTTAATTTCTAATTCCTAGCTTGAATGCAGGCGCTGGAGACTTGTAAAGACTGGAACAGAATTTGCTTGTTTTGACAAAAATTGCAACATTTGAGCTTGTTTCACTATTTATTGCACGACAGGCACAAAGGGTGATGATTTTCAGAGTTATTCGTGAGAGTCACGTATGATATTTGGGGTTATATGTACATTCTAATGGTGATGATGGTGGTTGTTGAAATAGTAACAAGTTTCTCAATATTATCCTAGTTGCTGTTCGAACAGCTAAAATGCTTTTTACAATCTAAATTGATTATCTTGTATGTGTTGCTAATGCGAGTCTAAAAGAAGTCTGATTTCGTTTGCTTCCTGTTGCGACGGCTAAAGAAAAGCGACTAGCACCATAAATCCAATTCCTAACATCACACAAGCGATTTGTATAATTGAGTTCTTTATATCAGTCCCACGATCAAGTATCTCTGGCAAAAGGTTGACTAGAGCTATATACAGAAATCCGCCGGCTGAAAACGGTAAAATCCATAGAGTATGTGCGGTTAAAGCTCTGACTGATTTGACATAGAGGGCGGTTGCGGTACCCAGGATAGTGAACAAGGATACTGAGGATTGAGCTTTGACAGCCTCGAGACGAGAGAAGCCAGAATTGACAAGAATGGCGTAGTCGCAAATCTCGTGAGGAATCTCATGGATAAAGATTACGAATGTAGTCAGTAGGCCAACTTTGGTTCCAGCCAAGAAGCTTGCACCAATGGCCAACCCGTGGTTGAAGTTATCCAAACCATTGGCTATCAGACTTAGATATCCATCGACATCATTAGCTTGATGTTGAAATTCACCGCCACTTTCACCAACCTTGCGGTGTTTGTCTTGATCGTGCTTGTCGACACTCTTATCTCGCAAAGTATCTCGTCGCCGTCTCATGTCCATATTGTCATCTAATTTTGATGAAAGAGTATTGCTGCTAATATTGTTGAGCGTTCTGTTGGAAATGTTTTCGTAGTATTTTGTCAGGTTTAAATTTGTCGTCAGATCATTGTTATTGTTGCCTTTAAGCGGGTTGTCTTCAAATTTTTTGCTATGGAAAGTGTCGTCGCAATTTTGGTTGAGATCAATATTGTTGATTAATAATGGCAATTTTTGGTTGCATGACTTCTCTCCATCCAGCATGTCTGTTTGATTTTTTCGACCCTTAACTAAAGTTGCTTCCTCGTCTACCTCTAGATTTGATGTGGACCATTGTTTGAGCATCAATTCGACGAGGAAAAACATGAGAACTCCGGCAATAATGGATAAGCCCACCTGTTTACTATCACCTCCATAACTATCCTCCAGTTCCCCTCGATAGCTCTCTTGGGACTCTGGCAATAGATGGAAAAATATATCGCCTAGGATAGCACCTACGGCAAAGCTCATCAAGTATTTCATTCGGCCGTCATTGTCTTGGTAATTATCTGCTTCTGTTGAATGGAAAGAAAAAGAGTTGATTATTTTTGGTTAGATTGTATTTGCATCTTCATATAAGAATAAGTTTTCAGTGGCAACAACTTGGGTTTGCATAATTGCAAACATGGTCTCTCCATTGCAATAGCAAGACCGAAATTTGGCAGGACCGGTTCCAATGGTGTGAAGCTCGATTCTGCAGTTCCTCCGCCCAAATCTGATTTTTGTTGGCTAGATTGTTTTGTTGTTTCCATTGTCATGTTCAAAGTGCTTGCTGCCGGTGGCTTTCGACAATTAACTGATTGCAAATCTTAATGACTCATGTTCACTGCATGTTAACTGAAGTGCTTGATTGTGTCAACTTGAGCGCCATTTAGTACATGTTACTGTCATTTCTAGTGCGCAAATATAGTATTTGGTTGCCTAGCAACTTACCTTTATTCTCATTGTACGTAATATCCTCGTTCTGTTTCCTGTCCAGATGATTGCTTCTCTGTTTTCTGTGCTCAAAAAATGTCAAATTGAATAACCAAGGCACAAGGCTTGTGAAACCAATACAAGCCGAAGAAGCTAGAGCTGCCACCCAAGTTTCGTAGGACACCATTGATCCATTCTGGTTGCTGAGCATTTTAGTTTTGCTTCGAGTATTAGTATTGCTGTTTGTTAGAATGTGACGACGCTATTGCAAGTTGTATCCTAGTTTTGGATTTCTCGTTGAATTTGGAGTAACAAAAATAATTAAAATCTACCTTAAAACTTGGACTATTCTCAATTAGTGGAATATCATAAAGTCAATCTACACTGAGATTTGGACTTGTAATGATTGGTGGGTGGGATAGCTCTCGGTATATATTTATAGTCTATCTTTCTGAATTTCGATGATAATTGGAAATAGAAAACCTAAGATCATTGGTTCTTGTAATAGTTGACTCTTGATGCCTAATAATAGATTGCTATTGTTGAAGTTGAGCATGTAAAAGTTTCTTTGGCTTTATGCACCATGATGATAAATAGTATGATGATGATGGTTGTAATGTTTGATGTTGTCGCCACAACTTGCTTAATCTGAAGTAGATAATATCAGTCTTGGAAGACAAGGGCAGCCATTGTGCATATTTATTGCTATAATCATCTAGTTTCTGAGCAAATATATTAACCAAACAACAATAAAGTAATATTTGTACCGATGACCGTCGAGGGACGACAATGATGAGAGCAACTAATAATTTTCATCGAATAAGCAACAACCATTCCATAGACGAATCACTCTAATTCTTCGAGCCATTCCGTTGATTGGTAATGTTCATAAGCTTGAATGGCTAGACAGTTCTCTCATCTCATCTCGTCTCGTAGTTTTAATGGCTGCAGAAGCTGAAAGCGCCAATATTCAAAACTAGGTCGCCGTCGAGGCGAAAAAAATTGCACAAGGATCTTGATTCAGAGCTAAAAACCATCATCAGCCTTTTTCGACGCAAACACAGAGAACAACCACTTGCTTCAGGGTGAATACCCCGGCGGTCGCCTTTGTTTTCCCTGTTTTCTGCCGTTCGTTCACCCCGACATGTGAGCAAAACTCACGACACGTGGGTGAGTTGAGAAGACACAAGTAAACATTTGGGTTGGAACTTTATATTTCAAGAGCCCATATCACAGTCTTATCCAGTTCACCATGGATCATTGACTATTGCAAAAATAAATTTGCTAGATAATTCAACATTACATTAGAGACTATTGCCTCATCACAATATGATTGAGAAAAAACTACTTGACGACTTGTTGACTATACCCGATGAGCCAAACCAGAAACTTGTCAACAATCCGGAAAATATTGAACTTCTCAAAGACAAGCAGCATCAAGTATTGCAGAATCTTATCCGTAACCATATCGACTCTTTCGATTACTTCATAGACTCATGCCTCATCGAGGGAATCAAAAACATACCTCCATTTGTGTACATGCTCCCAGGAGGCCAAAAACTCGAGGTCCAAGTGGTGAACTTCAAATTATTCAAGCCGCAAATTGATTGTGCAAGTTTTGTTAAAGAAAAGAGCTTATATCCATCAGAATGTCGTCAGCGAGGCACAACTTACGAGGGCAAGCTAAGCTTGGAATTTGTCTGGTATCTGGACGGAAACTTCATGGGCAGTCTCGAGGAGGAGATCGGCAACATACCAGTGATGCTCAAATCAAAACTATGCAACTTACGTGATGCAACTCCAAAAGAAATGATCAGACGCAAAGAGGATGCAGAGGAGTTAGGTGGTTACTTCATTGTAAATGGAAATGAACGTATCATTAGAACTCTGGTTGCTGTCCGTAGAAACTATGCCATCGGTCTTAGTCGTAACACTTGGAAAGACTCGTTCCCATTCTTCTCCGAGTTTGGTGTGTCAATGCGAAGCGTAGGGCCGGGAGAAAAGACTCAAAATATGGTCATGCACTATCTAACCAATGGAACAGTTAAGCTTAAGGTTTTTTGGAATGCGAGACCTGTCACTGTGCCTCTTGTGATGGTGCTCAGGGCACTTGTTGACTACACTGACAAGAGGATATTCTATCGCTTGGTATCAGGCTACGAGGGTAAAGAGAAACAATTCTACCAAAACTCTGTGATCAGTATGATGAAACTACTCAAAACTTCGGGCATCAACAAGCAATCAGATGCGCGAGAGCATCTCGGGTTAAAGCTAAGGAATTTGGTACAAGACATACCAACTTGGTGGTCCGATGAGGAGACAGGAAAAAAGTTACTGAAGGCGTCTGTTGCCATACATTTAGATAACGAGGAAGACAAGTTCAACTGTCTCGTCATAATGGCTCAGAAGACTTTTGCATTAGCGAAAGCTGAATGTGCCATCGAGAACGAAGACAATCCCATGTTCCATGAAGTTTATTCGGCTGGACAAATATTTTTCACCCTACTGATTGAAAGGATAGAGTTATTCATGCAAGGTTTGAAGTTGTGTTTTGATCGACACTTTCAGAAGATAAGTGCGTCGAGTGCAGATTACAGAATCACCAGAGAGTTGTTAGAGAAGCAATTACGACTTAGATATGGAACTATCGTGAATCCGATGAAACTGCTCATATCAACAGGAAACCTCACATCAGCGTCCGGCCTTGGATTAAAACAGAACGTTGGTTTATCTGTAATGTGCGAGAAGATCAATTACCTTCGTTTCTTGTCCAACTTTAGAGCCGTGCATAGAGGTGCATTCTTTGCTCAGATGAGAACCACTGCATGTAGAAAGTTGTACCCGGAAGCTTGGGGGTTCATGTGTCCAGTCCACACGCCTGATGGAACACCTTGCGGTCTACTCAACCATCTAACAGTTGGTTGCATGATTGTCTGCGAGAAGAATGATCTCGAAGCAGTACATAAAGCAATTCTCAGTCAACCGATCCTAACCCTCAAGGATGCAGATTTACTGGAGCTGGGAAACTATTATCCAGTTATGCTCGACGGTCGGCTAGTTTGTTATGTTGAAAATGATATGGCTCAAGATTTATGTGATAAGCTAAGGCGATACAAAGTGAAAGGACAGAAAGGCTTTGCCAACGATATTGAGATATGCCTAATCCCCAAGACAAAAAGTCCGACTCAATTCCCTGGTGTATTCATTTTCACGAATGCATTTAGATTTGTTAGGCCTGTTGTCAATCGTCATTATGGAATTCACGAATTTATTGGATCTTTCGAGCAAGTTTATCTAGACATCAGTATTAGAGAATCGGAAGTTATACCCAACAGAACAACCCATTCAGAGATCTCATTAACTTCTTTCCTTAGTGTATTGGGTTGTCTTATTCCATATCCAGACTTCAACCAAAGTCCCCGTAACATGTATTGTTGTCAGATGACGAAACAAACTATGGGGTCCTCGTCGCATACTTTAAAGTACCGTAACGATACCAAGATGTACAATATCGAGACACCTCAATCGCCAATAGTAAGACCGGCTATTTATGACCACTACCAATTCGACGACTTTCCACTTGGTACTAATGCCGTAGTTGCCGTCATTTCATACACCGGATATGATATGGAAGATGCCATGATTATTAACAAGGCTGCAGCTGAAAGAGGATTCACTACAGGTCATGTCATAAAAACTGTATTTATCGATTTGAAATCTATGGGTAATATCAAGACCGATGGTCAGTATGCATACAACTTTGGTTTTGCTAGGGAGACAGATCGTGAACCTCACGAGCAATTCTTAGATGAGCAGGGTGTAGCTTATATAGGATCTAAACTCCAATATGACACACCAATCTGTGCCTACTACTCGACAGAGCCTATCGCTGAGGGTGAAGAGCGGAGGACCAAGTATGAGAGGTACAAATATGCCGAGCCTGGCTATGTGATGGATGTCAAGATGATAGGCTCAGATAGTGGCAAGGAGATAGCGCAAAAGGTTGCTATAACATTATGGCTCCCAAGACGACCATTCGTCGGTGATAAGTACGCCAATCGACATGGTCAAAAGGGTGTCTGTAGTTTGTTATGGCCTCAAGAGGATATGCCATTTACAGAAACTGGAATCACCCCTGATATTATGTTTAACCCTCACGGTTACCCATCTCGTATGACCATTGGAATGATGTTGGAGAGCATGTCGGGCAAAGCCTCGTGCATGACCGGCAAAGCAATCGATGCAACACCCTTCAAGTACTCCGAGGAAAACACTGCTGGCGACGATTACGGAATGATGCTTGAGAAGAGTGGTTTCAACTATTATGGAACCGAGAAAATGTTCAGCGGAGTCGACGGAAGCATGATGACGGCTGATATCTTCATCGGTGTTGTTTACTATATTAGACTCAGACACATGGTTAGCGACAAGTACCAAGTGAGATCAACTGGACCGATTGACCAGGTCACCCACCAACCAGTCAAAGGTCGTCGACGAGGTGGTGGTGTACGTTTCGGAGAAATGGAGCGCGACTCCTTACTAGCTCATGGTACCTCATTCCTATTACAAGATAGATTGTTCAATTGTTCAGACCGAAGTGTAGCTCATGCTTGTGTCAAGTGCGGCTCTCTCGTCTCACCTTCTTGTGAAATTGTAACTGTGCCAAAGGTCGAGATTACCGAGGAAAAGGAAGCAGCAGAAAAAGAGAGGTCCAATGCAAGATTCAAGAATCGAAACCATAACAATGGGCCACCACCCGAATGGATGTGTCGTCTGTGCAAATCCAAGCAACATGTCCGCCAAGTTTTGATCCCCCATGTCTTGATGTACCTAACCGCCGAATTGGCCCAAGTGAACATCTCGCTTAAGTTAAACTTTTCAGAGTGATAATAAATCTAATTTAATCATCGGAAATCGATAGAACGACTAAGCTAGTTATACTTTAGTTTCTAGTTTGTGATGGAATTAATCCTCAATTCTCAATTTTTTCTTGTTCCCTCTGCTTTCGCATCTCTGCAATGGCTTTGAAGGTCTTGTTAAACTCGACTATCGACTCAGCAAACTCTTGATCACGTTGATATCTCTTTGTTTGACCGATATTCATGGTTCCGGGTCGACCATCTATGTAGCTCCAGTCTGGATCGTCGGTCAAAGGTCCACATGCTGATGGAGAAGGGGGCAGGCCCTTGAGTTTTCGGAAGCGACTTATACTAATGTATTTACCATGGCCTAGCTTCTTGAGGCCTCTAGTGATGACTAAATTTATTAATGGTTTGCACTTATCCATGACTGCTTATCTTCTTGACCTCTCTGTATATACAAGGTTTTTGAAGCTGGGGGTCGTATCTCAGAACCTCGAGTGGTTCCAATGTTCGTAATCTTTGTAGAACTATCCAGTGTTTTGTTACAATACTTTCGAGGATAACTTTGATGAACTTGGACTTTACCTTAGCCATGTCATAATGCTTTGATTAACTAAGAAGAATATATTTGTTATAGTTGGTGAAATGATGGTAGTACTATAGCAAAGTTTTTGAACATTCACCCTGGTGTGGAGATCAAAACAAGAGCCACGAGACTGAGAATTTTGTCAGTTTCTGCAACTGCCACTAGGCGGCGCCCAAGGGTCAGCCTGCGCATCATCGCGCACATCACGCATGCGTCCCGGCGAATTTTGACAAAGTTCACTCTCAACATTCTATGCCCCTAACGTTGTTCAGTCAACTTCAAGTCCTTCAACAAGCAACAACATCAACAATATCAATGTCACACACTATCACAATTGCAAGTGGCTGTTGCTCAGGTAATTGACATTATAATAAAGTCAAATTTGCAATTCAAGTGCTTCCATCAATTAGCATCAAGTCAAGATCAACTAAATGAAGGAGACAGAATTATTCCAGCATAGAAACTAGAAGATTAATGCAACAAGAAACAGGCTCAAATGAACGAAAAGGTGCACACGTGAAAGTTTAAATAGAAAACTCATCAAGAAAAAAGTAGATCACAAGATTTGCTCGAAATAATAAATCTAATTTTTCTCAGTTAGCCAACAAGTTCCTTGCAACACCATGATGCTACTGACACAAGTTCAATCAAATTATAATCTAGAAGCAACAGATTTATCAACCACAACAATGAAGATTAAATCGCAAGACCACCAAGTCAAAATCAAATGCCGCAAGAGCCAGAGTGGAAGGCGGCGGACTCTTTTACAATATCTCACCATTGGAGTTTTACTTGTAATTTTATCTCAAAACCCAGAGTTTGCAACTGCAAAGACAAGTGATAATAACAACAAACGCGAAATAGAACAAGACAAAGGTAAGTTTTCGTCTTTTTTAATCAGTTATCGGAAGATTTTTTTCTTGTGTTACTTTTCGACCTGTTAGATTTCGCGGGCTCGTTTCTGTTTAAAATTTGCGTTCAAATATCACTGCACGTTTTTGTTTCATTCACGCTGAGAAGGTTCCAATTTGCCAAAGACACGCGAGGAGATTGGAGAGAAGAAGCGCAAAAGTGAGATAGGAAGGACGAGAATCGTCGTAATTGAGCAATTCGCTTCGGTGGTTTCCAAACAGAAATAGTAGAGAAGCTGGTAATGTTCAGCCCACAAGGAGACAAGTGAACTTGAAATTGGAGATGCTGCAGCATCCACTTACCTGGGTGGTCAGTGGTTCGGTAATCGACGGTCGTAATCGTCTACGAGATCTCTATCTTCCGTTCGAGAAGGGGAGATGATGAGGATATCAATTTCTAGTATTGATCCATCAATCTTGTCCTTCTCGGGAGCGACTGTCGCTTTAGGCTAGCTATGTTCCTTGTTTGTTGTGGTGATGGTGCTTGTTGTTATTGTGGTCCAGGTAAGCAAATAATGAGAAACTATTCTTCCTCCATGCTCGACTGCTTACCTGTCGACTCTCTCCACTCGTCTCAGTTTACCTTTCTGCGCGATTGTTGCTGCTAAATAGAGAAGAGAAAACTTTGAATTTAGAAATCTGACCACGACCACGACTAGGGACCACCAGAGTGGCCGTCCTCTTAGTTTGAAATACATTTTGGGGCGGAACTCGAGGAGTCAGCCGCGGCGCCAATAGCCAGCTGATGATATGTTCGTGCAACTCGCTACCCCTCTGCAGTGGGAGCACTCAATTTGACGGCCAGCGAGCATCGCGATGATTCCTTGCTATGTTTGTTTTTTGAATTGACTTTTCGACCGCGCTAACCATAGCAGTAGAGTGGACGGAGCAGATTTAAATGACGACAATGACGACAGCCGGAGTGGCCAGTTGGCAGCCAATCAGTGGCTGGCTGCCGGACACACGATTCTGGAGTCAGGTAGGGAGGCGAAGTTAGATGTTGGGGTAGTGTGAGGAGGTAGAGCAAACAAGGAGGAGGAGGGTGGGCAGCAGTTGCAGTGGCAGCTCGTGCTTTTTGGCGACTGCGGCGCCACGAACACTCATCGAAGTGGCCACTAGCCTCGAGCCAGCAGCAAGAGGCAGCAGGTGAGCAAGCGGGCAGACGACCGCCGACGTCGATGGCGCCATCAGCCCGACGACATGATCATGGCCAAAGGTTGGCCACCATTAGTCTGGTCTGAGTGACTCACCTGCGCCGACTTACTATTTCTCCATTCCGCTGGTCATTTGCATCGAGTGGCTTTGTTGCTGTTGCTGCTACTTACCACCATCCGAGTTGCAAGTTTAACCTTCCAGATATGAGCAGCAACTTGTTGTTGTTATCTGCTTGTTAGCTCCTAGTTAGCAACAATAACTACAACAACAACAGCAACCACCGGAGCAAAACAAACTACTCGCCTGAGGAAGTCGACGGACACAATTACAACAGCAACTCAGTTGGCCGGCATAACACTGAAGCAGCAGCAGCGGCGGCAGCCAGCAACAGTGGTCAGTTTTAATTGTGCTCCAGCCACAAACGGATAATTACAGTCCACTCGCTTGCCTAGGTAACTTGTAGCAGTTTTCAAGTGGACAACTAATTTTGTTGTTGGTGGCCAGAGCCAAAAAACTCATCGTCTCGTCGGATGCTCATTGTCGACTGTTGAGCGTCAGCTGCTCAACGATGATGTCGATGAGTTGGATGCTTGTTGAGTTGTGGGCTTCTTTTTCGGGCCGGATGGGCGAGAGGATCTCTCGTTATGTTGTTCCCGCTGCTACTTTTGCTGCCTAAGATTCTTTCATAAGCTTTCAATGTTTTCATTGTCCTCTCTACTAAATACAACAACAACAACAACACCAACAACCCGAAATAACGATTCAAGTTTAGCTCACTTACTCATTCGCTTACAAGAGCTCTGCGTTGAATGGCACATCGTTGACGTTCAATTAGTGCGCACGAACGCGCCCACAAATCGCAAGACTTGGGGCGCCGGTGTCGTTTTTGGCTCAAGCCAAACGAGCAGAGTCTCAGCTACAACAATGGGCCAAGCCAACGAAACTTTACCAGTCCATCAACTCGCAATGGATTCAATCGGCGGCAGCGAGTTAGTAAATTGGGCCTAATTTCAACCAATGCACACTACTCTTATTAGTATGCGACAATATCAACAGTGGCAAATCAATTTCGAGGTTCTGTTGTCGCTGATCAAAGTTGGCGAAGGTAGAGTATCGAGTGTGGAGTGTAGAAAATGGAAACCAAATGTCACTGAGGAACTTATGGTTTTGCTTACAAATGTTAGCAGTGGAGCTACGAATTGATGTTCTGGTTCACATTTGCATGTTAACAAATCTGAACCAGATCAGCAGGATGTTCGTTGATGCTCATGCGACCATTAGCATTAGGTGGCGACGGCAATCATCAGGTTGTCGTGGCTCCTCTTCTGCTAGCACCAAAGCGGGCAACAATGAAGATGACAAATTCACTCACTTCTCGCTGGCTGGTCGCTTGACACATCGAACTTCTTCTTTCGCTTCTCACTTTGCCAACAGCATGATCCGATGCTGCTGCTCACATGGACCAATTTTTTGGTCACTCTTAGCCGGCGAGCGTTGAACAAGATAAGAAGGCCAATTGTCGCCTGCTTGCATTGAAGTCCCAAATTTAAACCACGAAAAGGTGACCACGAGGAGCAAACTGGGAGCAAAAAAGCGAGGCAAATTGACGACCAACGCTGGAGGTGAAGGTGGAGGTGAGCGAGGGATTTTATGCAAACAATAGAGAGATTTGCGCGTGTTTGCCGACTCGCGCTTTTGCCAGGTAAATACGCGCTCGTCGGCCAATTGCAAACTCCTAAGACTTACCTGCAAATCCGCCGCTTGCTCACAGAGGAGTGTGACAAAGAATTTCTCATTGCCGAACTGAACTAAATGCTCATGCACAATCACATCTGTCGTCGCCTTGGCCACTAGCGTTGCCTTTATGGTTGCTGGCGGCGTCGTCGTCTTAGTCGTTGTTGTTGCGGCAGCAGCAACCACCAGCTAACTGCTCCTCTGCGGATTTACCTTTTTGCATTGCTGCCACCGAATTGCTGCTGGTGCTCTAAATGTTTTAATAGGTAAAAATCGCGCCTCACAAACGACAACAGCCACGGTCACTACTGCGAGTGGGTAAATATTAGCCATCGTTGTCGTCGTCGTCGTCGTAGTTGTCGGCCTCGTAGGCTGGAGAAGATGACACTGAGCCCAAGCTAATGGGACTCAAATACCTCTAAAGTTGATCCGTAAAGCGCGAAAAAACTTGAGCCGACTGACCATTCCGCTCGCCTCGTCGCCTTCTCGCGCTTCCACTCAATTGGTCGCCGACTTTTTTGCCTTTTGGCCACAGGAAGTTAACTGAACACTGAGAATTCACCTGGAATCTCAGCTTCAGCTTTAAGTCATGCAGTCGAAGGAAAAAAGAAGAGGAGTGTAAGCAAATAATGGAATTAGATCTAAACTTAAACTCTAACTGACTGAGCCGAGCCGAGAAATTGAGTTCACCTTGGATATCTAGGAACTGTTGATTCCAAGTTGGTGGTGTGAATTTCTTCAGTTGTTTGTTGATATCTAATTTTATTTTGTTGTGCCTTTCTGTCTATCGCTTTTTCTACAAAAATTTTCCTGCAACAAAAAAATTGTATCCTTCAGTTGGAATCCCACTTTCCGCTCGGCCAGTCGGCTAAATATTCATTACCATACTGACCAATTCAATACAAAGTTGAATAGACTAATTGAACTCTGCGCCTGCCTCCTTGGCCTGCGCAATCAAAGGCGAGGGTGGGAAGAGGAGTGGATTTAGTTTCACCTTTCCATCGCACGAGCTACCACCTGCTGCACACTTGCCACTTGTTGCATCGAATTGCTTGCCAGCTGGACACTTGAGCAGTTCGCCCTTGAGTTGCTTACCACTGCCGGCGCAATTGTAAAAGTGTTCACAGTCCAACTCGAATGGCTTCGGTCCCTTCTCCTTGCAGGGGAACACTCCGAGTTGTTCGCGGAAGAATTCGGGCGAAGCCTCGTCGGCGGGCTCGCTCCCTGGCACATCGGGCTCTTTTGAGGTTCCAGTCGAGCATTTGGCCACATCGGCTAGCACACAAGTTCCCGTTTCAGAGTCGAAGAGCTCACCTGATGGGCATTTGAACTGTTTGCCTGTATCACCTGCACCTGAGCATCGCTTGAATCGCGAGCAACTCTTCTTGTCGGCTACTAAACCTTCGGCGTCACACTTCTCCTGCTCCATTGGCCCTTCGGGGTTTCCTGTTGTCGATGGAGCTCCAGCAGTTGGTGCGGCGGTAGTTGAACTGTCACCCTTTGCAGCAGTTGTGCTGCTCTCACTGGCTGGTGCTTCGGTTGTCGTGGGACCTCCAGGAGCGGTGGTGGTTGTCGATGCCGCGGCATCGGGTGCCGGAGTGGTTGTTGCCTCCGATCCTCCAGCGGTTGGGGTGGTTGAGGAAGTAGCAGCAGGTGCTCCGGTTGATGCTGGCTTGCCACTTTCAGTCGACGGTGTGGTCATTTGTTCGGCAGGAGTTGATGAGGCGCCACCTGTTGGTGAGGTCGGGTCGCCGGAAGTGGCTGGTGTTGTCGAGCTCGAGGTGGCATCACCGCCACTTGCTGGTGTCGTGGATGAGCCCGAGGGGGATGGAGTTGAGGCCAACTGTCTTGCACTCTTGGCATCCTCCTCCTTCTGCTCTGGTTTCTCTCCATCGTCGCCCTTCTTCTCCTCGGGCTTCTTCTTACTATCACCAGCAGCCTTATCCATCACCTCGACTTCGCCCTCTTCGCCATCCTTCTTTTGCTCCTCCTGTTGCTCCGGCATCTTCTTTTCCTTTTCCATTCCCTTCTTCATCACTTTATCCTCATCGTCACCCTCCTCGCCGTTTTCCTCCTTCTCCTGGCCCTCAGGTTTTGGAGTGGTCGACATCATGTTCTTCTTGTTCATCTTATCCTGATTCTCCTTACCCTTCTCCGCGGGCGACTTCTTTCCGTCGCCCATCTTTTTGACTCCCTTCTTTCCCTTCTCCTCATCGCCGCCCTTCATCTTAGGATCGGCCTTGGCGTCCTTCATTTTCGGGTCCTTGCTCTTCGCGCCAGCCTTAGCGTCGCCTTTGCCAGGATCCTCCTCGTCTTCCTCCTCTTCCTGTTCCTTGTCGTCGTCATCTTCCTCATCTTCGCCGCCCTCCTCTTTCTCTTGCTCTCCACCCTTCTCGGGTTTCGGGGTTGTGGATGTGTCGCCACCCTTCATCTTATCCTTGGGCATCGTTCCCTTCTTGTCCATCTTATCCTCCCCCTCTTTCTCCTGTTGCTCATCTTCCTTCGGCTCTTCCATCTCTTTCTCTTGACCCTCGGCGCCCATTTTCTCGTCTGGCTTTGGAGTGGTGGACATATCGCTGCCCTTCATGCCTGCAGCGGCCTTCTTCTTTCCAGCCTCAGCCGGTGAATCTGGCCTCATCTTATCCTTGCCCTTCTTCGCATCCTTGCCCTTCTTCTTCTCCATACCTTTCATCTTGTCCTCGGGCTCCTCCTCGGACTCGCCTTCCGGTTTTGGCGTAGTGGACATCATCTTGTCGTCGCCACCCTTCTTGCCGGCAGCCTTCTTTTTGCCCGCCTCAGCCGGCGACTGGGACTTCATCTTCTTGTCACCCTTGCCCATCTTGCCCTTTGGCATCATACCCTTCTTGTCCATTTTGTCGCCACCCTCTTCCGGTTCCTCGCCGCCATCTTCTGGTGTGTCCTCCTCTTGCTTGGGCATCATCTCGTCGTCCGTCATCTCGGCTTCGTCCATTTTCTCCTGGCCCATCTTATCGTCCGGCTTTGGTGTCGACATCTTCATTTTATCCTGATTCTCCTTGCCCTTTTCAGCGGGTGACTTTTTCTTCTTGTCCATTGGTTTCTTTTTCCCCTTCTCTCCGCCTTCTTTCTTTTTATCCTCTGGTTTCATGTCCATATTGTCCTCTTCACCTTCCGATGGCGACATCATTTGTTCCTCTTCCTCCTCCTTGGGCTCCTCCATATCCTTCTTCTGCTCCATATCGGCGCCCTTCATTTCATCGCCACCCTTGGCCTTGGGCTTTGGTTTCTTGCCTCCCTTCTTGCCATTGGGCATCGGTGCCTTTTTATCCATCTTCTCCGACATTTCCTCGCCAAAACCAGCGTCCGGATCGTTGTCCGACATATCGTCCTTCATTTGACCTTCCTCGGGCTTCATCTCCTTCTTAGGCATCATAGCCATTTTCTTTTGCTCGGGCTTCTCCTCCATAGCGAGCGGATCGTCGCCCTCCGGCTCCTGCATTTCTTTCATCTGAGACTCTGGCTTCATCATTTGCTTTGGCTTGCTAGACCCTTTGGCGCCGCCCTTTGGCATTTTCGCTTGCTTGGCCTTGCCCGCTGCCGCCGGACTCTTGGGTGCCATTCGGGGTTGCATTCCCTTAGCGCTGCCCATGATTGGCTTTTGTTTCTGAGCAGCCGATTTCATGGGCTTCCTCTGCTGCTGCTGCTGCTGCTGTGGGGGTCTACGCAACGCAGCCGAAGCAACTGCAGATTGGCCCAGTGGCGGTGGTCTAACTGCAGGGCCGCCGCTTGACTCGGCGCCAGCGGGACGATCGAAGCCAATTGGTTCGGGTTGATTAGCGTACATCTGCGGCCTATGTGGCTGCTGGTGCTGCGTTGGTCTCACAGGATGCTGCTGCTGGTGCTGTTGTTGTTGGTGTCTGTGAGCCACCTGCGATGGAGACATTGGAACATTCTGAATAACGGGGCTACGCGGATGTTGCTGAGCTCGCCACTGATTAACTGCAGGTTGGTGGTGCATTTGCTGCCGCTGCCTGTTGTTGTTTACAGGTGGTTGGTATTGCTGTTGGCGCGCGAACTGTTGTTGTTGTTGGTGGTGGTGGTAGGGTTGTTGGTTTTGAACTGAGCGTCCGTTGCGGCGACAGTTTTGCTGGCCTCGAATTGCATGTGGCCAGTTACAGGTGCTAATGCTCTCATCAAACTCCAAGTCGGAAGGGCAGGAGAAGTGGTAGGGAGTCAGGTGGCCGTTATGCCATTGATCGACGCAGCGCACGAAGCGACCGCAATCAGCGGGATTCACGTGGAACCCTTCAGATTGACATTGATAGTTTTGCTGTTGGCCATTGGCTACTATGGCAGTGTATGAGACAATCGACATTGTGACAACCAAGGTCACCAGTGACTCTCTAATCTTCATCTTGAATTTTGTTCTTTATTTTTGGTTAAAAGTTAAATTATAACTGAATTAAAAAGAATTAAAACTAACTGGTTGAGGTGATCTACCAAACTGAAGTGAGATGGCCAACAAATCGATCTGTTGGCTGCAAGAGCTAAATAAGTTTATAAACTCTCGTTTGAGAACTCATAAAAGGTGACTACACTAGTTTTACAAGTTTGTTTCTCCTTTCGCTCTCTGTACCTTCCCTTCGATGGTTTATTGAGAATTCCATCTATTATGTTGCAATCTCATCAGCAGCTTTATTTGCGTTCCTTCATATCGATGTTCGCGCTAAAACACAAACTCCAACTACCCCTACGTGATTGCTTCGAGTTCCGGCGAAAGGTCAACTTCCGTCTAATGAATAATCAGTGTTCACGGAGTAAGTGAGTGAGCGAGAGAGCAGGTGAGAGGAGCGAACGAGTTTATAGCCCAAGTTCCCTCGCATTTACGTGAAATCTAATGCACATGTATCTGGCAAAGTTTCGCGGTGCTCGCGTTCACGTGGCGCCCTGAGACCAAGAGGCTGGGAGGGAGGAGTTAGTGCAAGAGTCGATGAATGAATCAGTGTCTAAAGAATGAATATCTCGATAATGGTGGCTTATGGATATGGATCTCGCCACAATCATAACCACCACCGCCGCCACTAACTCCGGGCGCCCAGCGGAGGATCTTAGAGGCGGCGTCGTGATCAAAGAATCTATTGCTAGTAGAGGCTCGAAGTGGGGGAAACCCCGAGGAGACTCGCGCACATCGCGTCGGGTAGTCGGCCGATTGGTCGCGGGCTCGCAACGGGAGTGGCAATTAGAAGTTGGCTTAAAAGCGGCGCCGGCAGCGGCGACGATCAATCGGTTAATATTATTATTAACAGGTTGTTGGTTCAACTGGCGGAAGAGCGAGAGAAAGAGAGAAGTGGATTCAATTGATTGGCAGGTCGAAGATTCAATAACAGCATGCCGAGCCGACACAATAGGTAAGCGATTGGGAGAGACGACGCAACAAGTGTACGCTTGCTGTCTGACAGCTCGCGCAAGTAAACCAAGTTAACTCTGGCGCTCGCCAACTAGTACACATGTACCCAGCACGAGGGAGCAATTGTTTCAGGTATCAATTAACATATTGACTGCCGAGAAAGTTTGCGTAATGCGCTTTTATTTTGGCATTCAAATTTGCATGCCAAAATCGCTAGCGCTGCAGAGAGTTACAAACAAAAACACTTAAAGTTACATAAAGTAGCTACTCAGGTTGAGCAGCAAGGGGAGGGGGGGCAAATCAAATCAGCGTGAACACAACTAAAGCAGCGCCACTGGGAGGCCCCGCAGTTGACGTCTACCTGTCGCATCAGGTGGTTCCATTGGCCGACAATGGTGTTGTTGTTTTAATTGGCTCCCCATTGATTGAGTGTCGCAAATCGGCGTCATCATAGTCTTTGTGATTGTTGCAAGGTGTTTTCAAACTTCCACTGGCGCAGTGATAAAATTTGCAACAGCTCATTTTCTAAAATGATCTAAGGCAGACGCTCACGATAGCGCCGGAAGTTGCTCTTTCATCCTCACCGACACTTTGCCGATTTCAGTTGAGTTTCACGGGCAACATACTAAAGCCAATCAATCGATCGATTCTTGTCGGCGGAAATCGTCAAAGACAATCAATCGTTTGTCTGTTGTAAGCAACGATACTCTGCTCACATCTGGCAACGACGGTGCCGACCGCCAAACACGCGAACTAATCGAGTCGGTGATACTTCTTCCCTCTCCCATCCCGAATCATATTAAACTTTAGTCTGTTGATTCAAAAAAGTCATTCACGGAGACGAGATGTGGCGGATGAGCGAAGGGAAGAGGGGGAAACGCCGACCTTGAGTCCATTGGGCGAACCAATTTTAGCTCGCCCACTTGTTGGACTCTTGCGCCTCCTAAAGCCTCCTCCTAAGCTCACCATAGACTTGAACTTGAATCTCTCGTTGAAGACGAGATGGATAGCAGTCGATTTGTGAAAGCCGCACAACAAAAGATTTTGCTCTCTCGCTCTCCTTGCAGCTTGCAAAGCCAGTAAGAGGCAATAGTTGAGGAAACGATCGCCTGCAAGTTGCGCTGACTGGATGGGCCATTAGGTGCACGCATTCGCAAGTGTGAGCAAAATATTGTTACCTGGCCACCATCACACCGCCGCCGCTACCACCGCCACCAAGTCACGGCAAGCAAGCAACTTTCCTCTCTCGCTCTCGCTCTCAATCTCAATTGATTCTCCCCTCGTTCTTTTGTCCTTTCCTCTTTTCCATTCGCTCGCTCGCGCACTTGTGTTTCCTTAAAAACACTGACTGCATGAATAGAAGATAGACCAACCGAATGGCTGGCAGACTGACTGACGAGTCGACTGACAGTGACTGTCGCGTTGCAGCCCATGTCGCCAGGTTAATGGCAATTGGAATCTCATTTAACTTCAAGTGACTTTTACTACCTGCTCACTCGGTTTTTTCTCGAGAACCGCAACCGACGCTGCTGCTCATCTTTTTGAATGCCCCCCCCCTCGTCCTCCTACACCGATTCCTCTACTTCAATGGAGCGAGACGTCGCAATCTGCTCCAAGTCGGTTCCACCTCTGAATCCCCATTGCCGCGTCGTTTCATCAATCAAACGTTGCGCGTAATTGCACTTGCTCCTGCTCGTTGGCTCGGCGGTTAGTTGATGCCGGCCTTTCTATGTCGGAGTCTGATATTGTGTCTCGTCCGTTTACCTGCAACAGCAACTTTCAAATAGAACAGTGACACGGAGAACATAGTCAGCTCAAGTGGACAGATATGATTGCTCCGCCTTTTTTTGAATCTCAATTCTCACCTGATATTCTACTTTCAGCTGCGACCACCACCACTGAATTTGTAACTACGCGCTCTCTCTCTCTCTCTCTCTCTCTCTCTCTCTCTCTAGTTTCGCACTCTAATAGGCCCCCAAACTTTGGGTCCCTTTGTGAAATGTAAAGTTGAATGGGGGAAAGGAGCCATTCGGTCCCATGAGAAATAAGACGAGATGTTCGCTTGATTTATTAGAGCGCAGCGCGAACGTTACGCGAACCCGAAGACAAGTGGCTAGTGGCCAACCAGCGGGTCTTTGACAGAGACTTCCGGTCTGGCTGGCGTCTAATTGAGTTCAGGCTCGACCCTCGCAAGTTGCTGACGTTGTTGTTGTTGTTGTTATTTTGAGTTGGAAATCCAAAGGAACGCGACCAAAGCAACTATCAGTGACTTACTCGCTGGAATCTGGCGGCTCGATATCAATAAAATAAGGGAGAGGGAATATTTTCACTGGCGCCGGCGGCCAACTTTATTGTTCTTATTGGCGGCGGTGACTGCTGCTTTCTATCTGACCAGGCGGTTGCACTAAACCATTCAAAGTCAATACGGCGCCTCAATTTCCGCCTGCCAGTCTATTAAGTTTTAGCTTTTAGCTAGAGTTCTTTCTATTTTTCCAAACGCACGGCAACTCAACGCCAAGTCGTGGTATTTATCCTCCTCTTCTCCTTCGCCCAACTTGCGCACGATCATATTGTGGCTAACGAGGCCACTTGCTGCTAACTCCCATGCTTGAGTTGGGCCCGTCAAATCAATTTAAATGCACACTCCAGTAGTGGCGCCACTTTATGGCTTGCGGTCTGGCTGTTGGTTTAGTTTTGCCAACCACCAGCTCAAAAAACAACAACAACACAAGCAAGCGGATTTGCGATGAATCTGATGAGGCAACTGAAGGCCAGGCACTTAAGTAGGCGCATCATTATTATTGTTATTATTACTATTAGTATTACCACTATCGAACTTTGAACCCTCGGCGATTCGAATTTGCCAGTCAATTTGTTCTTGTTGCTGTTGTTCTTTTGAGCTAAACGCTCGTCTCTCGCGCTCGAAACTCGTGATTCAAAAATAATCAAGCGCGTCGCACCAATTGGATCATTTCCATGGCTTCCCATTGGGACTAGCGGTTGGCCGGCTAGCTGGCCAGCCGCAATGTGCTCGTGGCCACAAACACTCATCACTTAATAAAAATTCTTTTACTGGCGCCAGTCGGGCGGAGGAGGCAAAACCTTGGACTTGACTCGGCCTGGTGGGCGTGCCAGCCAGCCAATCAGTTTAGTTAGTGGGGGCTTCTCACGCTCGCCTCTGGTTTCGGTGGCCGTCCGTTCGTTGCCACTTCGACAAGCCAAAGGATAATGAGCTGCCGACTTGCTGCTCAACGACGAGTGGCGCCGATTGAAATCGAGCCCGATTGAAATGGGCAGGTAAAACCAGTGATGATTTTTCCCCTGGTAAATGGTCAAACCACTTGGTAACATTTGAGTAGTTGTAAACTGCACTAAATGCGTCATTTTGGCCACTAAATCTCTAGTCATGTTTCTCGTCCTTCTCTCTATAAACTTTCTGTCGCCCTGACTTGACTTCACTCGACTTTGTCTTGTAACTATTTGGGTGGAGTTTCTCTACCTACTTTTGCTCCGGCGCGACTCGCTCTATCGGCGACCAGACGGCGCCGCCGCTTAGTTGACCAAACCAAAACCAAAACCAAAGATCAACTACAAACGAGAGAACCAGACGACAGTTCTACTTTTCGAACTCGAATCTTGCACGCCCACTTTCCTGTTATTCTCTCTCCTTCCAGCGGCAATTGAGAACCAGGTAACAATTATATTTGGTCGCCGCATAGTTTAGCGCCGGCGCTTCTTGAACCAAACAAACGAAACAAGAGAGCAAGAACTAGAACTGGGACTAGAAAGGAAACCGAGTCTTTTTTCCCTCCTGTTATTCGCCGCATGCAGCCAGCCAAGGCGATGATTAATTCATTCGCAATTAGCATCATGTTTGTTTACCTGGCCAAATGCCGAGTAGCTGTACCTTCCCTTCTTTCAGGTTCACTTTAGTCGCGTCCCGTCAAGTTGAGTTGAGTTGAGTTGAGTTGAGAGAACAAAGACACCACCAGAGGCAGCAACAACAGGTTGCCTAGTGGACCCCAAGCGGCGACTGACTTTCGCTCGTTGGTCGGTCTTTCTTGCAGTAAACTAAGCTAACTACAACTTGAGTAACTAGATTGGCGCCAGTTAAATGGACTGGTCGGCGCACGCCAACAATTTGTATTCACTACTAGCGAACGGTTGCAACAACAACAAGTCAGCATGTTGCTCTTTTGAGAAAGCATAATTAATTCACTGCTCGCCGGCTTCCTTCAAATTTAAATGGCGGACTTCGTGCGCCAGTTTGTTTTGCTCACTTGATAACTCGCAGCAACTTGAGTCTGTGCCAACAAGAGGCGAGGAAAGAAAACAAATGGACTTTGCACTTGCCTGTTGATCTCATTTCAATTCATGATTTTTTATTACTTTTGATTCCCCAAGCAGAGGAGGCAAGAATTGTTGGCTCGATTTCTCAAGAGTCACAATATCGTTTGCTTATTCCATCTCTCAACAGAGCCACTTTTCCGTATCGAAGTGAAAGAAATCCATAAATTTTTGCTTAGATTCTAGGAAACAAACCAAGATGAAATTCCTACTGCTCATGAATCGCGAGCAGCGCGACGCGAGCAAGCCAACAAAAGTAGCAACAACCTTGCCCTATCGGCAACTCACACTAAAGCATCAGTTGCCACAAGAGTGTTGTTTTCTGTAGCCATATCATAATCATTTCCCCCCCCCCCTAAACGTCCGAGTCGCCTACTTGAAAGACGCTGGTGGTTATTTCGGTCCACTCCCATCCCCGTTGACGTCAGCTGCTGCTCACTTTAGTCGCCGCTACTGCTGCTCCAGTTTGGGTTTCGCATCAATGAATTGAATAATGGAGCCAGCCGGTCAGTTTGCTACTGCTGCTGCTGCCATATTGTCAGCAGCCAAACGATCAGCCGTTCGAAGTGAGCAACGCAAACTTGGAGAGTCACAAGTTCGAATCTTGGAGTCTTAGTTCGAGTTTGGCTCAACATATTGGCAAGAAAGATTGGGAGTTTCCCTAAAGTGATTTTGCCGCTACTCTGTAGTGTCGCTGGCCACTTTGCCTGCCGCCTCCTCCTCCTTCTTCTCTACCATCATCAAAAACTGCGAGTAGTTTTTGTCAATTGTCTTGTCTTGTAGTCTCGAATGCAGTTGCAGTTTCAGCATGCTGGAGATTGCCAAGCAAAAGTGTCGCTGCGCTCACTTGACAATTGACTGGCCATTTTGCTCTTGCTCCTGCTCCCGCTTTGGCTGTAATCTGACCGGCGGATTCAATTTCAATCCAGAGCTAGTGGCTCTCGAACCCCGAGCTTCGAGTCTCTGGCTCGTTGCGAGGAATAAAAGTTCGAACGAAACTCCAACATGCAGACAAGCGAGCGCCTCGAACTCAATTGCCTCTTTGGCTCCCCGACTCTACGGCTCGCCGAGAAAATTTCAATTTCCGCTTAGGGAAACGACGAAAGCGACGACTGCGCTACACGAACTCCACTTGCCAAAAGTTCAAACTGCTCACTTGATCGGGTCCCTTCTAAAGGCTCCTCGACCCCGAGGACCCAATAGACTGGCAACGACAACAAACACAATGGCCCTTCTCTGCTCGACTATGATAAGCGATGGGCGCTAATGAATCCATTAGGCTCCTTCATACTCAGCGTAAGCGTCGTCTTACTATCGCCGAAGTTTGGGTAGAAAATAGAAATAGAATGCAAATGAGCAGCGCGTCTTGGCCACCGGAAATTGGAGATGAATCTGGTCACTCGTCGTCGTCTTTGGCTGACTGTCGGCAGCTCGTTAGTGCTAGTTGTTATTGTTGCGGCTTCAGTGCAGACTAATTGGCTTCCCAAACCGAGAGTTTGGCGCCTACAATAAATTGGAATGTCCAGTTGGTTTCGCTGATTTGCTCTCGCGCGTTAGGATTAGCCAGCCAGCCAAGTGGCCGAGTGGCAAAACTCGATGACGTAACTAGCTGACAACGACTCGCTGTTCATTCGACACACAATCACAAAGCTTCGCTGGCAACGACCACGAGGAGAGAGATCTTCAACTGCACAAAGCAAAGAAAATTATCCTCCAAATCCCAAACTCGAAGGCCATTATTGTGTCTTGTTGTCGTTTGCACAAATTCGGAATGACGATTGTTGTTTGCTCTCCCAGTCTCTCTCCTCCTTTCGCTTCGCTTTCCTCCCCCTGGCCTTCCTTTCTACTCGCTCATTGGCGAGATCATAAAGGAACAGCACTCGCCATTTGCCATACCATTTACTGTAACCGACTAGCTGAGTCCATTTCCGGCGCGAACTTCTTGGCCCATGACGACGACGACGACGACGACGACGGGAGTGGAGATGTTAGTCTAGATGGTGGAAGTGAATGAAGGCGGAGAGGAGACGCCAACCGAGAACGTCGCTGACGACAAGCAGACTAATTGATTACATTGATTTTCAAATAAATCACCGACCGGTTGGTGTTATGCAATCGGGCGACCAAACGACCACCACCACGACCACGATGACAAGGACAAGACATTACAAGTCGCGAGTTGTAGTCGCCCGCTCGCGGCGTTTCCAATCCGATCTCGAGCTCCATGTCTCTGAACGAACCGAATCAAACCAAATAGACTAGACTAGATACACAGAGGAAATCGAACTTCTGGCACTTGGAAAGTTTTCTTGTGTAAAACTCAATCCATTGGCAAGAAGAAGAAGAAGAAGAAGAAGAAGATCGAGCTGAAATCTCGTTGGTGGTTCGGTGATTTATGCTCGGTTGGCTCTCACTTTGCCGTATTATTGGCACTAGCTAGTTGGCGGTGGTCGTGGTGTCGCCGTCGGCGGGCCTTTGAGTGAAAACTTCATACACCATCCACTAAAATGGAGGCAGCGAGCGAGAGAGAGCCAGTGATTCCAATTAGATCGACTGCTCAGATATCCGCGTGCTCAATGGAACGGGAAAAATCAATTTATTTAATATCATCTCGTTCACTTTTATCGATGAGGAGGAAAGTTGCTAGCCCCAAAATGCTAACAGGGAGAATCTGCAGCGTCCTTCTCCATTTCGCTTCCCCACTTCCCGTCTCTAAAAATTCCAATTAAATGGCACATCATCTCTCGCCGTTTGCTCAGAAGAAAACGGCGACGACGACGACGACAACAAGTCTTGTCCACTTTGCTCTTATCTCGCCACTCGAATCTTTTCTCTTGAAATAGCTAAACCATCCGCTGGACGCGTGTCTTTTATTTAGCCAAAGACACAGACACTAGTTCCAGGTAATCCCATTGAAACGACCAACACACTGACCAACACCAAACTAACCGCAAACTCCTCAAATCTCCCAACGCAAACCAAACTTCCGCCGTCGCCGTGCCCGCCGTTGCAACGAAAACAAAACTAATGGCCCACATGGAAACCACCTTGCGCCTAATGATTGTGCAACACACACACTAACCAACAACATTGCTATTGAACCATCAGGTAAGTGTGCTGTTGTTTTTCCCTTTCTATCTTCTTTAACTCCAAATCCAAATCCAACGACGACCACGAAGTTGGCGAGGGAAACACAGCAAAAGTGACTGGCGCCACTTCGCGCGTCTAGCCACTCGATTCTTTGCGGCTCTCTGGCTATTCTCATGATGTTGTTTCCATAGCACTGAACTAGGCACCAAAGTCATTTGCTTCTCTCACTCTCTCTTTCTATTTCTTTGAGGATACTTTGCATTTGGGAGCAGCACATACCAACGCGCGACATCATCTCCTGCTTAGCGAGCAACTCGCTGGTTGGTCGACTTTCCACTCTGTGAGAGACCAGCAAAGTAGACCAACCAAACAACCAGCCAACAAAATAGTGACTCACTAGCTCGAAAGTCACGTACACAACAAACTGACCGGAAGTGGGCAGCCAACTTTTCCTAAGCCAGGTAACGGAGATTCTTCTAACTCTACCTACCGCTGGCCACTATACTCTACTCTCGTGCCGAACGCCAATAACTCACCCCGAGCTTGGTCGAGCTTAATAGACTCGCTGGCTAGTTCGACCAAAACACAAGCGGATGGCAGCAAATCAAGCTAATCGAGGATTCAAATTGAAGGCTCAAGTTGACAAGACAAATGATTGCTCTTTCTTCTGTTCCCATTTCCTCCCTCGACTCCTTTGGCTTAGTTTAGTTAGCTAGCGAGTTAATCTTTTTTCTTCTGCTGACTTCTTTCTCACTAGAAAGAAGGCAGCAAAACAACCAAAGGCTAGCTTTTTGGCTCCTCTCTCGTTCGCCTGCTAGCTTCATTCTGGCGCCTTAATGCAGTAGATTTGTTTTCGTTATCAGCAAGCGGACGTCCAATTAACGTTCATTACTCGTTGTTTCGTTCGCCGAGTGACTCGCGACTCGCGACTCGCGACTCGCGAGTGAATCAAGAGCAACGAACTCGAGATGGCAAACAAAGTGGCAAATTAGCGAGTCAATTTGTCCGTCTGTCTGACTGTACGACGGACGCCCACTTTGAATGCAAACTACAAATAAGTTCCCATATTTCCGCTCTGATTACCTCAAATCATTCTGCCTCATCAACTGGCAGCGCGAATTTAGGTAACCACTCTCGCTTTATGTTGCGCCTAAATTCAAAACTCAGCTCCAGCGACACAAAAGAAGGCGATCCAATTTGAAAGCGTCAAAAGTTAATTTGAAATGGCTAATGTCAAATGGGCGCGCTGATTTGAGGAGCATGAAAATGGAATTCGATTTTCGACTCTAGAGTTTCGGATACAAACTTAGGTTATTATCAAAGTCAACTAATTCAACCGAACGTCTGACTGTTCACTTGTGTTCAGTGTGACTTTTGTTGAAACTTGACGTGCGCATCCTAATTGGCTATTGTGTTTCATTGGCTTTTATTCGACTCTTGTGCTCACTTGCTCGCGTTGCGTTGCGTCACATTTCACGCTCTCAAGCGAGCGCTTCGAGTTGTGCAACAGCTCGAAACAAGCAAAAAACCGGCCAAGTTGATGCTCTCTCCCTCTCGCTGATTATTTCAAATTCTGATTCTTCTCCCCCAATTCGCTTCGTTTCCCATCGGTGGTGGTGGCGGCGGTGTCGATTGTGACTCAAATCAAATCAAACGAGCAAAGCTGAACTGTAGGCTGCTGTTGCTAGAGCGCGAAGAGTAATGGGAGAATATTAATTTTCATTATTGTTGTTGGAAGTTCCAAGTTGGCAAACTACTCTAGTGTGTTATTCTAACGCAACAACAGTCCAAACTCTCTCATCTAGATGGCAAATCTTACGGTACGAGCAGTCACTTGCGATTGGAGAAAATTCGAAAGAGGACCGGAAAGAGGAGCCAAGTTTAGTGAGTGGAATTAGCGTCAAATGAGCAGTGGCGCTATGATCATCATTGACTAGTAGTGGTCCTCTTGCTTTGGGAAGTTGGTGATTGATGGCGCAGCGCAAGTCGTCCAAACTGCTGGACCTAGTCGACCTGCGATCTGATTTAGTATTTTGGTATAGCGGCTGAGATTCCTTTCACTCTCATTGGTAGCTTCGGTCGAGAGAATCAGCATGCAATTTAAGCCCAAAGACTGCACGGAGTAGCAACCACCAAAGTCGCACAAATCATCGTAAGCGTCGGCGTCGGCGTCGGTTGACTGTTTGAAGGCTAGCAATCGCCTCTCGTACCAAAAACTGCGGCCACTCAATTTGGTCGCACGTTTGTCTGACTTTTTAGCTAACGCAACGCAACGAAGAGCACAACCAAATGCGCAACGCCAACGATACCAACCTGAATGATTTTTGTCGTCTCCCTTGCGCGGCGACTCTAACTGTGCGACTGTCGATGAGCAATGAGCTTCCATCAAATAAGCAGGAAAGTGAGTGAGAGCGCAAAAGCAAAAGCGAATACAATGAGCAACCAGTTGAGTTGGCCTCACTTCCGCTTCGACGCCAACTCAAACTCGCGCCAACTCCTAGGTGTTTGACGCAGATTTGGGATGTAATCCGACAACTGCAAAGTTGAATTTACTTTCAGAAGGCGCGAGCTTCCCTCTCATTCGGCCAAGTGGTCGAGTGGCCGATGAGCAGAAAAGCCACCAGCAAAACGGAATCGTCTCGTTATCGCACGTGCGACTGATTGGTGGCCAGCTGTCGCCGCCTCTCCTCCTCCTCATGATGCCCAGCCAGCCAGCCAGTCAGCCACCACGAGATTCATTCGATTCTTTTGGCTCGGGTTGAGCTGAGCTGTCGGAACATCGGAGGGGGGCGTGGCGTAGCGCTTTGAGCCGAACATTCGTTAGTTTAGTTGCAGAGAATCGCAGAAAAATGTGCTAAGTCACTCAAAAGCTCGCCATCTTAAAGCAGGTAACTCTCTAACTTGTAAGCCACTTTGCTCTCGTCGTCTTCCTTAGCCAATGGTTGTGGTGGTGCTAGTTGTTACGCAATCGATCATTTAAAAGCGAGCGTATCAACGGTGTTCGCGATAAAAAGACGACTGCCATTTGAGTTTGCAAAACACAATGGACTTTCAAGCACAACAACCACATTTCGCCATGTACCTTTTCATGGAAGTCAAAGACTCAAGTTCAACGGAGACCACGACCATTACTACTGCTTGCCATAGCAAGAGATGAGTCAGACACTTGCAATCGATTGATATTATTATTATTATTATTACCTACCTACCTACCTACCTGCCTGACTGCTAGTCGCGAATAGCAGCCAAGTTTGCCAGTCTCAATGAGACCAAAGACCAACGAGGGACAATAATAGCGAGCGAGCGAGCAAGAGGCAAGCGGCCCTCTCGCTAGTCGCGTGATTAATGATCGGCGCGCGCGCCGCCGGAGTTCACCTGTGGCCTTCGATGCTCTTTTGCCAACTGGCATTGCAGTTACCGGCCAAAACTGGAGCCAATCGATCTGTTTCGTCGATTGGCGGCTCATCGCTGGATTCTCCTTTTTATACTTCAGATTGCGATTGCAGCCCGCTCTCCCATCTCATTGTAGAGGTTGTGGCAAAATTTACGTAACAAGCGGAAGGGAAATCTGCCAATTTGTGTCCCCCTCATTCTCATCGCTCGTCGGTTGCTCATAACTTGCAAACGAGCCAACTACACACAGAATGGAAAAGAGGAGCGAGGCAAAAATTGAGAAAGAAGGAAAGAAGTAGGCCAGCCGATTGGAAGGTGCGATACTGATACTGATATTAACACACTCTCTCTCACTTCACTAGCAAAGTAGACGAAAGCTCGAGATGTACTTTTGCCTCCTTCACTTCGTCCAACTCAATTACCGGCCAACGACGAGAGAGTAGACGTCGTGGGTTGGCACGCGCACTGCTGTTTTGTTTAATGGCCGGCCGGTAGGCCCTATGGCAGGCAGGCAGGCAGGCAAGCAAGCAACACGAGCGCGAGTGTTGGAGGCGAGATAAGATCTCACTTCCGGTCCGGTAGGCGAAATGCAGTGAAAGTGCTGCGAGTCTCTAGTGCCAGATTGCACATTTTCTTGTTTGTTATGTTCGCCTCTTTGGATTAGATCGCCATGTAACTGGAGGTTGTCCTTGCGGCTAGCTGAATGAATGAGAGCTGGATGAGACCAACACAGACCGAAGCATCTATGCATTGCAAGTGTCTCCAAGTCCAGAAACAGCAAACGAATAGCTTATGCAAATGTCGTCTACCACTCGGTGTCTGTGGTTGGCTGTTTGAATGTCGCATGTGGTTGCTGTTGCTGTTATTGTGGCATGAGCAGAAGTAGAAGCATAGGAAACGAGTGAAATTTAAGAGCCCATTATAAGCTCGCAGTGTTGCTATTGTTGTTTTAGGTGAACGTCTTTTTTTTCTGGTGTATTACCTCTGGTCAGCTGTAACTACGACAACCAAACCAGACTTAGTCTTGCACTCGGACTTGGACCTACCACCAACGACAATGGACTAGAGACTGGATACTAAAGAGCGATAAGCACACCTGCCGCTGGCCACTCGACTCGGCGCCAGGTAAGTAACAGTGGCGAGCTAGTAGTTGTGGCAGTGGAGGTACAACGAGATGGTAACAGGAAGTCTCAATTGTCGCATTGTGCGCAAAGGCAATCGATTGGCCATCTAACTGGAGCTCAAGTGGCGCAGGTTAGTAGTGGTAGTAGGTAACTCGAGACGTCCACCAATGAGACTGACCATCGACTCCTTTGGACGACGACGCCGACGATCATAAGCAACGATCGATTTGGCGCCTAAAAGAGCGTCAAGAGGCTGCCCCTGCTGCTGCTGCCACTTATAGCACAAGCGACTTTCGCTTCTCTTTCGCGCTCTCCGCCCTCCTCTTACTACGCAACCGAACGGCCGGGTACTCAATCGTTTGGCCCCACCAAACAATCGGGTGCAATATATTAGGCGGGAGGGTTTTGCTTGCTGGCACCTATCCGGTCTGCAAATTGTCAGCCGAAACAAACGGATCCACTGCCGCTACTTCTCCTCTGTGCCAAATAAGAGAAGAAGAAGCGACCAGTCGATTTGGTCGCTGGCTGTTGGTTTCGTGTGCTTTTTGGTCGGTCGGCTGGCCAAATTGAGGCTCAATTTTTCACTCCCGACTTCCGGACGACAAAAAGCGAGAGACGTTTGGGGTGAAAGAGTAACAAAATTCTGGGGTGTTTATCTTCTGTGGCTGTTGGCGGCGGCGGCGGCGGCGGCTTACTTGCAACCATTCAATAAAAGTTGGCGAGTAGGTAAGTTTGGCCAAAGGGGAAAAAGTTGCTAGTTACTCTTGCCGCTACTTCTGCTTGTCAGTTAGTTTAGCAACACGATGAATCCCACGGGAAGCGCATTCAATTTTAGGCAGACAAGAGCATCGCCATGGTTGCTACTGGCGCAGTAAGTGCGACTGAGCTGATTACCCGAACAGAACCAGACTGATTTGAACTGAACTGAACTGAACTGAACTGAACTGAACTGAACTGAACTGAACTGAACTGAACCGAACCAAAAGTTCCAGTGTTAGAATGGGATCCGGCTAAAGCCAAGAAGAAGCTGGCCGCTGCTCGATTACGCAACAACTTGGTATATAGACGGCGCACATAATACGTGAAGTTTCGTGCCACTTCCGGTTGCGTAACTCCGAGCAGACGTGCGGGAAACTTGCCGCTTGAGACAGAGAGAAATGCCAAGAGGCCAACGGAACTAAGCAAAACCAAACTAACTGAGCTGAACTTTAGCGAGTTTTAGTTGTAACAGCAAAAACTGCTACTCTCCTCTTCCGTTCTACCGTTCCCGACAACCAAATAGAGAAGGCTAATGCCAGAGGCGCGCGTGCTTTAGATTCGCCCACCAATCAGGCGGCTTGAAATTTCGAGTCTCTCTCTCTCTCTTTCACTGACACTTACTCACTTGCTAACTTCTCGATGAGCGCGGTAATCTCATCACTGGAGTTTAGTCTTCAGATTTTCAAACTCCATCGCTATGTGCCCCAAAGTCCAACCCAAACTCCACAGTACGGGTGACGAGTGGCTGCTCCGTTTCCGGTGGCGACAAGCGCGCATTGCGTGATTCTCCTCGTAGCGCGATGATAATCATGTAACTCGAAGGAGATTAGATTTCCGCTTTGCCTCTCGGTCTCGATTTGTCGTGCTCGTGGTCGTCGATGTTGCCAATGAGTCACCGCAAATGCTAATGCTTCCAAAGCTACCATTCGGTTAAACACAACCATCAGCTCTGTCCAACTATTACCAGTATAACTATTAGTATTAGTATAGCACATCGAAAGAGAGGGACAGTGCAACATCATCACAAATAGGAGAGAGTCATTCGAATGGTTGAGGTGTAAATCTCCTCACTTTTCTCGTTGTGAGATCAATTCCAACGCTCAGCTTAAATTGTCTATTTGTCTTATCGTTTTCGCCAAAGACAGGAAAAGACAAATTCGATTTGCTCACTTGACGTTTAATTGCTTTTTTGGCCTCACGCTCAAACCGCAATCAACATTAAGTCTTGCTTGCCAACACATGAACTCAATTTGAATCTAAACTCTCGCTCGGCGGCTGACTGGTTGGCTAGCGACTCGCTAGAATCAGATCAAATTGCGCATCTTGAATTTAGAGATTTTGCCACACAAAGAACAATCCGTTGGTTGGAAGATCGAATCGCTCAGCGAGAAAATTCAAAACCCTCGATTAAGAGTGGCGTAGAGGAGAGAGAGAGAGAGAGGGCAACCAACCGGAAGTCATAGGGCGCCCACTTCCGCTCGAGAGGCTCGCACTCATTTGGCGTCTCAACGGTTTCGGTCGATTGTGTGCGCGGCTCTAGTCGTGCGACTGTTGCAACGTATAACCTAGACCAACGCCAACACAAGCGGCTGACGCACCGTGCGTCGTATGGCGAGCAGCAAGTCGAGCGCGCTGGTGGTCTAGGTAAATGAATAATGGATGAGACTTTGAATCGCTTCTGGTTTTGTTACTCGCATAACATAACCTAACCAAACTTAACCTAAACTACGCCCAAAAGAATCTCCTCCTCTCTTTGCCGAGCTCGTGTTTGGTCAATGGAGAAAAAAGTGGGAATTTCAAGCGGCAAATCGTTTAACTTTCAGTCAGGACATAAGTTTCCCGTTGCGTTCGCCAAAATACCAAGAGGAAAACTTGCTCCACTCGACTTGCCTCAATTTCTTCCCCCTTTTTCCTGCTCATTTGATTTGCAAGTTGCTAGAAACTCTCTCTTTCTTTCTTTTATCGTTGTAGTTGTGAGCTGGCAAATTTAATTCAAATCCACTGGCTGAGATATCAAATGTCCGCAAGACGGCGGCGGCGTCCATCAGTGTAAAAGTCGTCCCAAGTGTTATTGAGCGCGATCGATTGAGGTTTTGAAGTTTTGCTATAACAGAAATGATGATGCAAAGTTTATTATTATATTATATACTCTTTGAAATCCAAACTCGTCAACTCATCTGCGCACCTGAAGTGGCGCCCACCACCGCAGTCGCCTGGTTTTCGCCCGTCGCGGTGGCAGCCGCTAAAGTGTCGCTAGCGGCAGCTGAGCTTGTGGCTGCTGGTTGCTGCTTGCAACCATCGGTGGTGCCTCCACTTGCTTGTTAGTGGCCACCGCCCCGCCCCCTAGTGAGCAACAGGAGGCATGGGCGTTGATGTCGCCCGAGATGGAGGCCCGATACACGCGCGGGTCGCTGACAACGCGAACAAAAAACTCTCGCTTATAGCGCAAACTCATGCGATTCCTCCGTTCTGCCAAGGTAAACACCTCATCCTCTGCCTCGCCATCGTGCTCGCCTCTTGGGGTTCCGGCGAGTGTTTGGTTCCTCGCCGTTCTACTGGCTCGCGAGTGCCACCTACGAGCCACAGGTGAGCGCGAGTCCATGCTGTCCATTTGTTGCTGCTCCTTTGGGTCAGTTTTTCCATTAGCCAGCGTCCGATCACCAATCGCTTCCCCTCTTGTAGCTCCGTCTTTCCGATGACCAGTTGAGGTATTTGAAAGCTCGCCATCGTCTTCGTTGTCCTCCTCCTCCTCCTCATAATCTAAATCGAGATCGTAGTCGCGCCCTTCCAAAGTGGCGAGAGAGTCTAAAATCATTTCTCTCTCTAGCTCATCGTCGTCTAGCGGCGGGTTTCCCCCGTTTGCCGCCGTCACTTGTTGCTGGGGTTGCACCGACACCTGTTTGATGAGCGGCGAGCGAGCCGGTGCACACGGAGTTCCGGCTAACGGACTCAGCGGCTGTTGTTGTTGCTGCTGCTGCTGCTCGCTTCCTTGAGTTCCACTTCCGCTTGTGTTCTCCTTGGGGCTCCTCATTGAGAGTAAATATTGACGCGCCGCTTCGATTCCCTGCTGCGCGCTCGAGGCAGCGGACACTTGTTGAGAGGTTGTGGTGGTGGTCGAGGCGGTCGACTCGCTGGCTGGCGTTGGCGCCGCCTCCGCTTGCAATGTGGTGACAGCAGAGTCACCTGTGGAGTCCGACTGGTCGGGCAGCTTGTCCGCTGAGGCCGACTGCTGGGTGTGCAGAGAGATTGAGCTCACATCAATGGTGTTCTGCTGGCTAATTGCCCTAATCCTCTCTCTACCTGCACGTATTGACTCAAACAATTCGGTTGCAAACTCCGAGACACACTTGTAGGCGTAGAGGATGTCCTTTTCGACTGCATGCTGATCGCAAACGCAAAATCTAATGACGTAGCGGCCATTCAGGGAGGCCGGCACCATATGCAATTTACCTGATGCATTGATCATTGATAATAGACGTTGATTTAATGCGTTTGATCCAATCAACCGGAAACAAACCAAACCTAAAACAACCTGATTTGTGACGATAAATCTCGGATCTTGGCTAATATAAGACTCGAAGAGTTTGGCCAACCTAACGTGATTTCGTATATACTCCCTCAGGCCTTCAACTCCATAGTTGCGAATAACAAACCATAATTTTAGTGCACGAAATCTGCGGGACAGTGGAATTCCCCAGTGGCGATAGTCGATTGCTTGATCGGAGTAACTGTGTTGCAAATACAGTGGGTCCACCACGAAGGCGCGCGTTAATTTGAAACGATCCTTGACCCACATAAGGGAGCAATCAAAGTTAATTAGCATCCACTTGTTTGGGTTCATATTAAACGAGCTTGCCATCTCAATGCCCTTCATCAAATACTTGAATTCGGGGCAAATGAGCGCGGAGCCAGCGTAGGCGGCGTCGACGTGCAACCAAATGTCCAGCTCCTTGCAAACCTGGCCGAGTTCCTGCAAATTGTCGAAGGAAACACAGGAAGTTGTGCCGAGAGTTGCGCAAACAATGAACGGCTCCAAGCCAGCGGCCATGTCCGCTTCTATCGCCTTGCGCAAAGTGTCGCCCCGAAGGGAGTGGTGCTCATCCGTGTCGAGCGCTCGCATTCTGATCAATCCAATCATGGCCGCCTTTTCCACGCAACTATGCGCCTCCTTTGAACAGTAGCCAATGAGTTTGGATAGTATCATTCCATCCGGCACTTCCGGTTCGTATTTCTTTCTCAACCTCTCGATTGCCCAATGGCGAGCCGCAAGCAGGTTGACCAGCACACACTCACTGGCTGAACCTTGAATAACTCCGCCTCCCTTGCTACAATTCTCCTGACTTCCGCTCTGGGAACCGGATAAGCAGAGAAACTCGTCAGGTAAACCAATCATTTTGCCCATCCAATCGAGCATTATAATTTCCAATTCCGTGTAAGCGGGCGAGGCGGCCCAAGAGAAACCAACGCACCCCAGGGCATCGCTTAGCATGTCGGCCAGGATTGAGGGGTACGCGTTTCCGGCGGGAAAGTAGGCGTGGAAGTGGGGGTGCTGCCAGTGGGTTATGCCACACATTATGTGGTTCTCGAAATCTTGCATTATATTTGCAAAGGTGTCACCTTGCTCAGGTGCATCGGGTTGTATTCGCTCCTTTAGATAACCCGGTTCAATATTTAACGGCGTCACGCGACGGTCGCCAATTGTGTCGAGGTAATTGCTGATGTAATCAATTAACTTGTAACCATATTGGCGAAATCTTTGCGAATCCATGGGAACCTCACCCTCGGCCTTGGTGTTAAGCTCAGGTATTTTGAACAACTTGGCCACCAAATCGGCCGTTTGACCGTCCAACTTTCTCAACTTCTCCTCCTCCTCCTCGTCCTCGCAATCATCCGTTTGCATGCCACAATCGACGGCAGCGGTGACAGTGTACTTGCCACCACCAGCCTTCATTCTTTGCCCCTGCAACTCACTGGGCATCTCAACAAACCTTACCGATGGTCTTCCGGTTCCGCCTGCCACCATGTTGGCTGACCTCCATGTTAGCTCGCGACACTTGGAATTGGCCAAGGAAGCTTCGCTGTCTCTTCTTGAACCAACCTGAGAGTCTGAGTTCAATTTGCCATTTGGATTCACCGCAACCACATAACCATTGGCCGTTGGTTTATTGGTATCCTCCGTGAGATTAACTGGACCTTCCGTCAACGGTGCCCACTTAACAGGTGTCACGGGCGCGCTCTTACTGTAGTAGTCGGCAGCGAGACTGGAGCTTGTGTCTTTTGTTAGTCCACAAGTGGAAACACTACAGTTTGCATGCAAAGAGTTGCGCGAACCCGATTGCGAGGAGCCAAAATACTTCTGCGCCATGGCCAGCAAATTCAGCAGGCCCTTTTGCTTCTGTTGTTGGTGGCTCTGATCTGTGGCCGATCCCGTAAAATTTGTCTGCCCGTTAATTGGCAAATCATCAACTGAGCACTTGCGCTTTTGGTTGCCGTTATTGCTGCTGCTATGGCCACCGTTGCTGTTGCTATTGTGGCAGTGGAAGGGATTCAGGTGGTTTGCCAGCAGAAGCAAGTTCTTCAGCCGGCCGCTAGAGTTGCGCTTGCCAGACTTGGATTGTGGCGAGGCGGTTGTTGTGGTTGTGGAGTCTCCGATCTCATTGACTTCAATGCTGGACAGCGACATTGTCGCCGGCGACGTTTGCGATGATTGTTCACTTGTTGTGATTATCTGCGGCGACAATGAACTAGACACCAAGCCGTTCAATTGATTGATGCCTCCACTCGATAGCTTTGGCTCGTTGCTAACGCTCGCCTTGATGTTGGGCGAGCGATTGAGCTTGACATTACCACTATCAATATCTAGCCGCGCAATCACCGTTTCGCTACTCGAATTTGGACTCTTAATAGTTGAGGCTGGAGTAGAGTTTGAGTTGGAGGCCGACGAGTTGGAGATGCATCCATTTGAATTTGTATGCTGATTTACCGACGAAGTGGCCGATGACGACGAGGCACTTGGTGTGCCAGAGACGGTGGGTGTCGAGGAGTTGCCATTGATGTTGATAGTATTGCTGTTGATTGCAGTCATTGTGGTGGCCAAAGTTGGCTCTTGATCTGGCTGTTTTCGTTGCTCGGCTGCCATCATTAGAACAAAGGGAATCATCATGCTGGCTGCTAATGCTCATTCGACTCACTGATTGGATAACTTTAACATATGACTCTTGCTGGCAATCAATTAGCTGCGCTTCGATTGAGTTGACTTCTCTCTCACCTGCAACCAAACAACACAAAACACGGCATATATACAAATGAACAAACAAATCGTCTCTCCAACGAACGCCTATCCAAATGTTAGTGACGAAAAAAAAAACTGGAGCACCTCGGCCTCACAAGCTTGATAGAGTTTTGTGGTTGTTGTGGTGGCGAGAAAGTCACCATCAGAAGCTAACGAGAGTCGCACCCATTTGGTTGCTCGCCAACCTAGACCTCGGCCTTCGATCCAAACAAACTACTGTCCGCCTCCACTGGGGCGCCAGTTCATTATTATTGATTGCTCTGCGAAGCTTCAAGGCGAAAGGTTTGGGCTGAGTGAGGTTAGCTAGCCGCCAACCGGAAGTTCGGGTCTCATGCTCAGTTTTCTGTGGACAAAACCACAAAATTGCACCAAATTCCTCGGCGGATATTGTCGCGGCCGCCGTTTTTAGCGTGACAAGTGGTCCTGCTCTAGCTGTTGTCGTTGTTGTTGTTATTGCTCTTCTCCAGTTGCTCCACTTTATCCCAACCAACCGACCAACCTTAAATACATTGAACATAATTGATCGCTGATCTTTAATATACTCCATCTCGCGCGCTTTGTACCAGGCTGTCTATTGTTATCCTCGCGCATGTCAACTAGCCAAGTTTCGTCTCGTTTCTCTCCGAAGTTTTAGCGGTTCGTCGCTCTGGAACTTCGACTTCCATCTGAGTCTACCTGACCCACGCACACCCACACAAATACTCGGCGGTTGTGATGGCGGCTGTTCACCATTTAGTTTAATCACCTTGATTTTTCCAAATGTTCCAAGCTCAAGGTTAACTAATTGAGAGAGCCATTTGCACGACCCCAACACCGGGACTCGCGCTCACAAGATCAGATCAATAATGTCGAATACTATCGATAGACGGGTCTACCTGACTCAAATTGTTGGCTTGGCACAGTGAGTTTAAGTAAATGATTTGCGCGTCTAGACTAGCAACAAACATAAAGTGAAATCATTCGCTTGCTCGCTCACATCAGTTCGATTGTGAGAAGTCAATTGCTGGCTCCGTGCGAATGAAATGTAAACATTAACTCGCCAACAAACAGCAACTTTCGCTGCTTAAATGGAGAACGAGAGCCACTCAATCATAATCATCAGTGAGAGTAAAGGTAGAGTTGGCCTGCTACACCTTAACAACCACCACCAATCAAGTGGTGAGTTTACCTGTAAGCCCTTTGGCTCCACAAAGGTAGCAAGCAGTCGGGCAGGTAGACAGACAGTCAATTGGGCTGCTGAGCATAAGCAGGTAACCTCACTTCAGGTATCATTACTCGCATAATAGCCACCACCAAGTTATCAAGCGAGCAACTTTTTCCTTTTCCTCTTCTTCTTATTTCTTATTTCTGAGCAAAGACCAATGAGATGAGTAACTGAAAGTCACTTTCACGCGCAGTCCAACCTAAGAGACAGCGCGAGTCAATTAACATCCATTAATCATTTGCCTCCTGCTAGCCTCTCGATTGGGCGCCGAGTTGTTGGTCTTCTCTGTTTGTTTTGCTTGCTTGTTGTTCAAATGGAATGATGAACTCAACTCTTGCTCAGTGCTGTAGACAACTCAAACAGATTCAACTTGAACTTGCGCGTTGCTCAGGATGCAAATAATGTAGTCGTGCCACCGATTAATGGGCGCCAACAGGTTGCTGTCTTCGCTACTTTGCCCATCATTGTGTATTCATTCAATCTCCATCTCTCGATACCTGGTCTAGTAAAAGGTTTGCGTGTAATCAATCACTGGCCACGACGCGGTTGTTTGGTTTTTAGCATTAAAATTCTAATTTGCACCTGAACCTTTGGCCCTCTCGACTCTTCCCCTTCTCGTTGTCGTGGGTCTTGCGCGAGCTAAAGTAACCCATAAATCACACAATAGAAAATGGCAACAAACTACTAACAACCATCCTACCTCTTAATTATCTTACCTGAAAATAAACCATCACCACTTGTAGCCGTGCTCCTGGACACAACGGAACAGAGCGCACTCGGCTGGACCAAATACCCGGACGGCGGACCGGGAACTAGAACTCCCGGTTGGGTCGAGGAGAGTTTCACCAATTTCGAGCGCAACATTAACTGGCGCTCCTTTGTGGTCTGTGATGTTGCCTTTGATAGTGTCAACAATTGGCTTTGGACTCCATTCATAGAACGAGGCGAAGCTAATAGGTTGTATATTGAGATTAAATTTACAATGCGCGATTGCAACCTGTTCCCCCAGCGCGTGTTGTCCTGCAAGGAAACATTTGCCTTGTTATACAAGGAAATGAATGATCCCATTGAGAGTCAGTCATCACAATCTTCGGATAGACAATTAATCAATGGGATGATGAGCTCGGCGGCGAACGCGAGCTTTGCTCAATCGGACTCCTTCCAGTTGATAGATGCCATTGCGGCCGACGAGGGAAGGTTCACCTCAAATACTGATGTGGTTATAAATACAGAAATTAGATCCATACCAGTCACCAAGAGAGGAGTTTACTTTGCCTTCCGCGATCAAGGCGCCTGTTTGTCGCTAATCAGCATCAAGGTTTACCATTTAAAGTGCCCCCAATTGAGCACCCAATTTGCTCATTTCAACGCAACGCCAACCGGAAAGGACCTCACCTCGTTGGTGGCAGTCGAGGGCCAGTGTGTTGCAAATAGTTTGCAAATTGAGCAGCCAAAAATGTTTTGCACCGCCGACGGCCAGTGGAATTCCATGTCCTCGGGTCAGTGCAAGTGTTTGGCCGGCTTCGAGCCGGCGGCCAACGGGACCAAGTGCCAGGCTTGCTCGCCCGGTCGCTACAAGCCCTCGCTGGGCGACTCCCACTGCTTGCCTTGTCCCGCCAACTCGGCTGCACCCTTCGCGGGCGCCTCCGAGTGTAAGTGCCACGAGGGCTTCTTTCGGGCAGGTAAAGACTCGCGCTCCTCGCCCTGCACTCAACCACCTGGCCCGCCACACAATCTAAGCGCCACCTACGTGGACTCCTCCACCATCATCCTCCAATGGTCGCCACCCAAATACACTGGCGGCCGCGACGATCTCACCTACAAGCTCCTGTGCGTCGACAACTGCGACCCGAGCTCGTCCCTAGTTAGCTCGCCGCAATTTTACACCAACTTTAGTGAGACCAAATGTATCCTAAGCGGCCTGGCGCCCAGCACCTCCTATCGATTTGTTGTCTATGCAATGAATGGCATTAGCCAGTTAGCAATGTCAGCAGCAGCATCAGGTGGCTCAAATGTACAAAAGCAACAACCACCGCAATTCAGTGAGATCTCAGTTCAAACTGCTCGGCCAGCTCTCCAGACGGCAGGCAACACATTGAGCGCCCTGGGCAACCTTCAATTGTTGCCGGTGTTCAACTTCCGCGCCTTTCCAGGCGCCCGAGGCTCAGACATGGTGCTGGCTTGGGACGCGGCGCCAATCGGAAGTAGCTCGGACGCTGCGTCCAGTGGCCTAGATAGTGTCCTGCCATTGGATAGTTTATACAACGGAAATCTAATTGGAAGCTCCTCGGCAGCGGCAGCAACAGCAACAGGTAACACTCAGCCTTCGTTGTACGAAATCAAGTACCAGCCGCGATACCTCCTGGCCTCGGCCATGGATTTCGGTGGACAAATGCGCCGCTCGCCCTATCCAGCCGCACTAATGGGCCTAACAGGTGTCTCGTCACCCAGTTTAGCTGCGGACGCGCCCGATACAAAACCTGCCGCTGGATTGGTCACCACAACCAATAAAGCAGTTTCAATATCAACCCTCCAGCCGAGAACCGAGTATGCGTTTCAAATTAGAGCCAAGTGGCCGCATACAAATCAATGGACTGAATTTAGCGAACCCATTTACATGTTTACAAGCAATCAAGTGCCAAGTCCCATGAGTATTATTATGCAATCGCAGCAACAACAACAGCAACGAGAAAGAGATAGAATCAACAGCAACAACAACAATCAGTTGTTACCCCCTGACCAGATGACATTTGGATCGGATCAAATGTCGCCCTTTGCCGGTATCTCGTTTCCAAATCAAGTTTCAGGTAACTCAACAAGTGGCAGTGGAAGCTCGTCCTGGTTGGCCACAACCTTGCTAGTTTTATTGTGCGCATTAATATCACTGGTGCTGGTCTCGCTCAGTCTCATCCACTATAGAAAGTCGCCCTGTCTCCAGTCCTTGGGGGTCGCGGGCTTCGGTCAGCTGAGCGGCGGCGCCTCGTCCAATTCGACCTATGGGGGCGTGTACGGTTCGGGCGGCTCCTCGGATCTCATGGGCGGCCCGCTGGGTTTCAATAGCACAACTGGACCTGTGATTGCAAACGGACACAATAGTCTGTTTCACCATACCCTCCACCACGCCCACCCCAACCATCACCACCACCCGACGCTGAGCTCGGGTAGCGCGGGCGGCTTGATAACTGGGAGCAACACAACGAGTCGCTCGTCATCCGGAAGCGGAAATGTGGTTCAAAACTTTATTGCCGCCACACTGCATCAAATAAGTGGAGCGAAATCAAATCACCATTCACATCAACTCAATCATAATCATAACAACAACTTCAATCACACAACACTGGGCGCCAATCAACACCACCATTTAGCTGGGGCCGGAAACACCAGCCACTTGGACGGAAAGTCGCTGTTTGCCTCGCCAACGAATGGAACAAACCAACAGCAGCAAGCGAGCGGCCAGGTAATAGTGGCGCCACCGCGCAACCACTACCACCAAACAACCATCAACCACCACTTATTTGGCCAGAACGGTAACCTGAGCCACCAGCTGGCAAATGGTAGCCAGCAGCAGCAGCAACTGCAGCAATTACAAATGGCCACCCAGCAGCAACAGGATTTGTTCAAGTACCGAACTCTCGGTCAGCCAGGTAAGTCAAGTCAAGTCAAGTCAATTCCATTCCATTCCATTTTCTATTAACATTTAAAAGCTCAGCTCTTTCTCTCTCATTTTCTTTTGATGCTCATGTCACTCGGCAGAGCATTGCGACAACTCCTGTTGTTGACAGATTTGATTGATAAGCGCAAAGAGACGGAGAGCGAGGTAAAGGGACAACCTTGAAAAGTTGAATCATTTGTCGCTAGTGGTTGCTTAAAGCTAATGCCTCTGGCTCTGGGATTAGAGCTCGTCCAATTAACCTTGCTCTCGAGTTTTGTGCACTTCGTCCCATCCGAACTCGAGTTTTACTCAAAGTTTTGCTGTTAGTTTGATGACACAACTTGTGGGTAAAGAAAAAGAGCAAATGGTCATTGTTGTTGATCACGCAAGCGGCTCAAGCTGATTGATGCACTCACCTGGCCGCTGGCTCCACTCACAGGCGCGTTGCGCGCGATAATTGGCGTGCAATCAACAAGTGGTCAGCTGTTGTCGTTGAAGTGGTCGTCCTCTGCTTCTGGCGATTCAATTTAAATTTTGTGTGAGTTTTTGTCTGTATTGCGGACGAGACACAAGCGAGCAACAAGTGGTCTGAGATTAAGAGGGAAACAAGTGACACAACAATCGGCTTAACCTTGGAACTGAAGCGAAGAGACGGGCGGCAAGTTGTCGCCGATTTTTAAGTGGCTCCTCTTCCGAAGCCAGCCAGCCAGCCAACCAACTAACACTGCGTATAACAACGCACTAACCTGACAAACGACAATGAGCTTAGTGAGTCTGTCCCCCAGGTAAACTCGAGACACTTGATCGAGTTTTTTATATGCGCATTGCGGTTGGCAGTAAATTCGTTGCGTAACACACAAGACCACTGAAAACAGACGACAACTCAAGGAACAAGAACGACAACAAGTGGTCGTCGCCGTCGTTGTTGTCTCATTTCAATTTGCTTTTGAGCTTGGCCCTGAAATTGAATCCGAAACTGAGCTTCTCAAATACAACCGACCAATCAACTGAGCAACCACCACACAGAGCGAGACCATCTCTGTCAGTGGGTTGGTTAGCTGGCGACTTGGATGAGACTTGAACTTGATTCGCCAGCAATCCAATTCAATCACTTGCTTTGCTCGCAGGCAGCAAAGCAAGTGACGACGTGAAGCGAGGCTTGGTCTTTCTATTTTCCTGCCATGGAGTTACGCAGTCGACGGCAGCTCGCCGAGATGCCAACTTGGCCATCAATCACCTGCTCACTTGGCTGCTCCTTCTGTCTTTCTATCCCACTTGCCTCTACTTTTGCTTCTTTTGCTGCCGCCACTACATTGATACTCTTGGCTGCTGCTGCCGCCGTTGATGCTCAGAAGCGGAGAGGGAGAGATTGTAAGCATGAGATATAACGAGCGGATGGGATGAGTCGCTTGTTGTCGGCTGCCGGTTGGTTGGCGGCCGCCAGTTGCTTGGATGCGGCTGGCCAGTGGCCATTGAAACTCCGGGGCCAGTTGGCCGTTTGGCAGGAACCGAGAACTCGTCGCTGTCATCGCCACTCGCCGCAACAACTGGACTGTGTCTGTCCGTGCCTTGGGTTTACAGGAAAGAGCAACAGGAAGCCCCTTGGATGGTCACTTGGTCTGTGCGACTGCATGTGTTTGTGCGTCGCGGTGACTCAACTAAACTCAACTCAAGTGCTCAAAGTCAACGGCGACCAACGTCATTGAAAACGAGCTGCTCTTTTAGTCTGCAGCGGCGGCCAGTGTAATGAGCCAATGATTAATGAGCGGCTATTAAATTTAATTAATCGCCCCGAAAGTTTCAATTGCTTCTCGTCCTCCCCTATTCCAACCCAAGTGTCGAGTGTCTCGTTGTTTGGTATGGGAACCGAAGCGAGAGAAAAAGAAAAAGAGACAGAGAGAAGAATTTCTGGGACAAAATTTAAAGGAGCAGCAATCAAGAGGACAGTTTGCGTAAATCGCAAATGATTATGAGAACTCATAGAGCGCATCAAGTGGTCGAAGTAAACTCGTGGTGCTTGCTCTGAGTTTCGTGGTATCTTTCTTTGGTCGCTCTTGGCAACCGTCAATGAGATTTTACTCGAGAGAAGAGCGAGTGAAACTCGGGTTAGTTTTTGGAGACGCGCGGTGCAACAGGTAGTCGTTGCAAAGCATCTGGAAACTCGTCGACTAGTATTCAACAAGTCGTCGGCTTGGCCAAGTCGATTCGTCGTCCCCCAACCGACTGACTAGCTTACTGACTGACGGATGAGAAGTTCATTAAGTTTGCTTGTCCATTGCATCGTTTGCGTTTTCGTCGTCTCTTCTCTTTTATCCCATTGAAGCGTACAACAAGACAGCTCTAATAGAAAGACAGCTCAACCCATAACTCACCTGTTGAAGCTAACCAAGCGACGTCCGGTCGCTAATTCACTAACTCGACTGCTTTTATAGTTGCTCTATTTACTGAAGCCGCCTTCTACTGAAATAGCTGCGCGCTTGTCGGTCATAAAATTTGTCAACGATTTAGTCGGTCGAGCAAGGGTCTTGTGCTTGTTAAGACATGACCTCGAAGATCCGAGTGATCGACTGGTATGTCGAGATAGACAACAAGCGCTTCAGCTCGGCGAACGTCGAGAGACAGGTGGTCCTGTTGCTCATATTGAGTGCCCCTCCGATTGCGTGTTCAATCGTGCCGATTGCTTCTACCAAAAGAGAAAAACTTTTCTTCTTCTCTCTCTCTAAACTCCATCTCGGTTTCGAACTTCAAATTTGCATTGCCTGCTCCCCATTGAAATGAATCGTGCGAGTCCCGGATCGATACCTGAAAATAGAACAAAAGAGCAATACTAACCATTGGCTCTCCTCATTCCCCTTACTTCACCTCACATGAACAACGCGCACGATATCCTAACGGGAAAAAACAAAATAAACCGATCAAACAAACAAACAGGTGGCCAGCAAGCGTACGGATTGGGCAACCAGCAACATGATTTGCACATCTACGATGATCTCGATAGCACTTGCGGTCCATTGCAACCGCAACAGGCAAACCAACTAAACCAACAGCAACTCAACCAACAACAGCAGCAGCAGCAGCAACTATACCACCAAAGGCAGCAAAGTTTCACCGGCCAAATGGACAGTCAATTGGATGGAAGTATTGATAGCAACAACAGCAACAACCAAAGCCAAGCTCAAAGGATAAGCATCGAGTCGGTTATTGGCAACCGCGGCGAGTACCTGTGACGTCAGTCTCCCCTCTTTAGGTGAAATGATATTGATAGAGTGGCGCCACCTGTTCAAATCAAACGTGTTTGCATAGATAGAAGGTGGGATCAGCCAGGTCACTTAAGCAGTGGAGAGGCATGATGAAACGAACAATGCTACAATTTACAAATTTATAATTTATATACTACCAAGTCTTTCCTAGTCTATGCAAGCTCAAGATTTTCGTCGTGATCATTGTCTCTCCTCCTCCATGGAGTGGTCCCATTGATAATCAAAAGAAGATCAATGAAGTCGAGTAACCAAATCACTCGTCGGCAATCAAATCCTCAAGTTTGAGTCGCAAGATTTCATCGCCAAATTGTCGCCTGAATGTTGCCGTCGTTGTCGGTGCTGTTGTCGAGGTTAATGTTAAGCTGAGCTAAAGTTAGTTGGCCGACAAGCTAGCTGTTATTTAAACTTCCCGTTGTTTGAACTTTAAACATATAAAAACTCATAATCTCATTTAAAACACACTTGAGACACAAGACGATAAATAAATAATCCAAATCTAACGATGATCAATTGAGGTCGACAGAAGTAAAAATCGCTCACCGTCTTGCGAGTCGTCGTTTTCTTAGTCGTTGTCGTCTCTTTCGTCGTCGTGGTCGCCACTAGAGAAACTGCCTCCTTTCAATATATCATGTGACTTTTGCTAGTTTGCTCCACATCTCCGAAAGTCCATCTCTCGCTCTCAAATCTTCTGTGGGAAGATTTGAACAGTTGTATCGCCTCCACATGTGAGAGGCTAGTCTTTAAACGTAAGGGTCTCACTAACTGAGAGTATCCACCAAAAGTATGGAACAAACAAATGACAGCAGATTATTTAGCGACTCATTAGCGGCCACTTAAGCGCACTAACTAGACTTACTTCTTCTCATCCCATTTCCAAACTCACATAGTCCCCCCTTTTCTTCTACTCTCCTCTCGATTGCGCAACTTCCTCCTCTCCCCTCTTGAGCTTGTGGTGATCACTTGAGTCAAGAATGATGAAATAAGTCGATCGCTTAGCTAGCTACTTATCCCCTAAATTATCGTTGCTACTACTGCTGCTTCTATCACAACCCCAGCCAAACTAGCCGGTGATTTATGGTCGTGCTGATTTGCGAGCATTCAAGCGACTTCTGTGGCTTGAACTTGGTGGCCGTGAGGTTGCCGATGGTTTAGTGCCCATACTTTAGCTGCTCGTTTCCCTGATCTCTCGCTTGCCAACGTTTTTGCATAACTTGCGTCATCGTCGTAGTCGTCGCGCCGCTAACGACGCGTTTGCCCGATCAGCTCCACCATCGAGTTGGTGTTGGGAGATCGCGGCAAAGTACGTGAAAAATAGATGTGTTAGGATAGACGGAGCACGGTGGTGGAATTAGCGTGGACGATTTGTAATTAATGTAAAAGTTACAATCCTCGAGGTGATAATGAGGCCGCCAAAGGGTCGTGAACCGAAAGCGAGATTTCGATCAAACTTGCGCCCTCAAGATGAGGTTTTCCTCGTGAACGAGTATTGCTAATTTGGAGCATCTGGTTCGTTCCCGTTTCCTGACATTCCATCTAGCCCAAATAACGGTGAACCCAATTACACAATCAAATGTTATGCTTTGGGTTGAGAATCCATATTTCCTCGATTGGCTTGAAACCTCAGAGCTCAGAGAAGAAAACCGCGTTCGAAAATCACAACAAATGTCAAAGTTAAACCCATAAGAGTAATAGTAAGGTCTTAAAAGGGTTGTTGTGATATTTCCGTATTTCTGCACTCGATCGAGCTGAAACAGGGTCTACTATGTTACAGGCTGAACTGTTCAGAAGTATGCAAAATTTGGTACATACTTCGCGTGAGGTTCACTCAGGGCCCCACCGACCACCCAGCGCCGTAAATCAGATTGTTACCTGTTCAGAAGGGCCAGCACTGTAGGATGCGCTTGGAATCGCTTGATAGAGTTTAGCGGAACTTACGAAAGGAAACCGTTTTAAGTCAGACTTGTATTCCAGAAAATATACACGATAGCAAACATTTAAGGCAACCGGATGCTCAGAATCCAACTTCTGAGTCGATTGCAGTGTTTATTTCCCTACTAGCTATCATAACTTCGGATTTACAGGTGATTTTTAGAAGCGGTTTTTTTCGCCATGTTCTGCCCAGTTTGGCGGATCGATTCCATATGCATTAAACAACGCTGGTATTCTTGAACAAGGTCCATCCGGAATCGCGGCGCTAGGTGGTCGGTGAGATCCAGAGGGTACCACACGCGTAGTAGATACCGAAATTCGCACACATCTGCGCAGGCGTGAGGCCATCATGGCAAACCTTCCTGCGGATTGGGTAAGTGCAGGATTACGGAAATAAGCCAACAAACCTTCTGAGGCCTCATTGTCTCCTCAAAGGGTATAACTTCTGTATAACTGGTGATAAATGGATACCGTCACCGATTTTGTGTCTCGAAATCTTTTGCACATCAATATTGCATGCATTAAACAGTGGTTGCGCGATCGTTTGTCTCATATCCAAGTTTTCTGGTATTTTCATGCGTCAAACTCGGAGGATACCCGAATTGTGTAGACTTTCGGGATTAGTCTTGGCTACTAGGGAGTCTAAGTGCATCTTAAGGGTTTGGTTCAGATCATCATGGAAGGAAGGAAGTGAAAATTCTTTACACAACGCTTCCGGGGCCTAATTATCACCTAAAATAACGTGAATTCTTAATCAGGAAAGATTTTAAAAATCTGCCGCCTTGTTTATGCTCTTCTTATCCAAACATATCTATTTCCGATCCATGTATCCATCCTTGTTGTCTGATACACGGCCAAAGAGCATCATCGGTGCCAGACAACCGTTGGGGCTCAAGGGAATGCATCATACGAAGCTGGCTTGAATTTGCACAGTCAACCCGCGGGACAATAGCACTATCAGCTAACAGGAAATTGATCGCCGGTACAAGTAGAATTGCTCAAAGAACCCAAGGCGATGAAATGATACAAAATTTGACCCCTTTGCAATATTTTCGTCATTCTAAGTTGAAGCTGATGCTCTTGTTGCGTGATTTAACAGTGGAAAGTCATGTGGTGAGCTTTTAGTGGCCCGCAAAGATAACTCAAATTGAATTACAACTCCCACAGCCACGAACACTTGTTGCCAGGATCGAGTTCCGGTCCAATTGGCATGGCCGCGAATCAAATCGATTCAGTGTTGCGATTCAACTCTCGTCTTCAGACAAATGGAATAAAAAATTCTCTCGCCATGTTAACGAGCACCTTCTCGCCTGTCGATCAACCAACCAACCAATCGACCCTCCAAAAATCCACTTGTTGATCGGATTGGATGCAACTAGCCGCCGGCTCAATTAGCCAGCGGCCATTTAATAGCTTGTCAGTCTTCCAGTTGCTCGGCAGCCACACTGTTTGCTGGCCGTGAACTTTAATCTCGCCACCACTGACATCATCACACAGACATATTGCTAATATAGTCGATGAACCACAAATACCCGCGATAGTCCATGACAAATCCGCGTACATTGTTGTCTAATATTAAACTGGTGAAGCTTTTTGGCTTCTTCGGCAACACCAACAAAAGTCCATCTGTCCGATCGATAACTATACCGACCGACGAAACAACAACAAGCAACAGGCAGTTTGTTGGCCAAGTGGGATAGAGGAGAGAGCAACGGAAAAAGAGCAATTCGGCGGTGGGGATCATAAAAGAGCAACTCCCTTTGGCGCAATAGCAATACCAAGATCGTCGCCAGTGGCCAATTGTGGTTGTTGCCCGGACACTTGTGGATCTCATGGCCTCTTGAGCAGCACGAGAGTTGAATAATCAATTGGCACTCGCAAGTTCCACTGGCTAGCCAGATGGACCATTGGATTGTTGTGTTAGCAACAAGCAGCAACGATAGCTGTACAATCGTTGCTACGATTTTCGCGGCAAAGTTTCGGTGGTCGATATGTTTCTCCTCTGCCTGCCGACTTGACTGTCGACAAAGTCGACGAGTTTACCGCGAGAATCCCAGAGAGGTTTTATTGGTCTCGTCGAGTTGAGTTTAGTTTTTTGCTGTTAGTTGCAATGGAAACAACTGCAAAGACACAAAACATAACAGGGCCATAAAATTTGTAAAATAATACAACAGCAACTACAACTAAACTCCGATCGGCTCCATTACAACACACACACACAAATACACAACAAACAGACTAAAAGTTTGCTGGCCAATCAAACAATTTAGTAGCTCACTTCAGCTCTAACCTGACGAGAATATATATATAAAGTCACAGGATTTCCACTTGTTGTCGCCGCCTCCCATCTGATTCTGAGATCCATGGTCTGTTGGCGTATTTTGCGTCTCTTTTGTCGAGATCCTCGTCGTCGTCGCCGCCGCCGCTAGACTCAAAGATGCCTATTTGCTGGGATGCAAACTACACGGCAACAAACTGACACCATAACAACAGAACTACAGACAATCGGCCGGTGGACCAAACGATTGCCTGCCTTTTTGCTCCTGGCTCGCGGAATCGGCGCGAGTTTCGTTTCTTGCAGAGTAACCGAATCGGAGCCTGAAATTAAGTGGCAACTTTGAGGCAAACAGTTTAAAATTTGATGTCTCACTTTAGGACAACAACAACAACAAAAAACTTAGCCGACCATCTGATTTCGAGTCCGAATTGCGGGCACCAGATTTGGGCCCAGTGTTATTTTATTGGCCATCCATTTGAGTGGAGCAAAGAGAGCGAAAAAGTGCGAGAGTCAAGTTACAAGCGAGTGACTCTTGCAAGTTGGCGCCCAATAAACGAATTGATTAAGTTGTTGCTCTTTTCTATTTCCTCGCCGTGGTCGTCGTTGCCACCTTCACTTGATGCGAGTTGATTGTTCTGATTGCTCACTTGCCTATGAGGCGCGCGCCTCGCAAGTGGACATCGGCTGATACAATAGTTGATCTCTTTTGTTTCTATTGTTATATTTATTATTGGACGCAAAGAAACAAAATAAACTAAAAACAAAGATTCTCAAAGAATCTTGCGAGTAAACCACTAGCTTGTTGCGTTCGACTTTCAACATGAAGTAAAGTGGAGTTGAGGTTGGAGAATTGGGGCAGGCACAGGTAAACTCACAGGTTACTTGTACCTGGCCATTGAGAAAATCAGCCGACGAGTTACGGCGACTACCTGCTGCTCTTGTCGTCGCGCAGCGTAGTGGTTGTCGTCGTTTATGCAAATGACCGCAGCAAAGTCCTCGCTCTCAGCTATGATATTTAAGCGCCGAACACAATGGTCCAGTTTTTTGCTCCTTCTGTTCGTTTGCGTCGTGGTCAGCTGAGCAGTGAGATGGCCACGCCAACTAGCGCCAACTAGCTAACGAGCCGAGCAGTTGGACTGACAGAAAAGAGGAACCGAAACTAGCCCGCCGTTAGGTAGGGTTATGATTGATGGTTTGGCCGCTCAAATGGCTCGCAAGTTTGCCGCTTCGAGTTGGTGACGGCAATGGTGGTTCTCTATGGTGGAAGTGCGTTAAGCTTAGGGCTTAGGCTGTGTGGCTGCCCGGTTGGCTGGCTAGCCGGTTGGTCGGCTCACTGGTCAGTTGGTCAGCAAGCAAAAGATGCAAACTCAACGGCGGGCAGCCGCAATGAATAAATTTCTCTTCAACCAAATTCATTGAGCCAGAAGAGTGAGAGGAAAGTTGCGTTGGTTTGTTTAGTCGGTTTTGTTGTTTGCATCGCTCACTTTCATGTTGCCATTTAGTTGGCTGGCTGGCTGGCCGGCCGGCAACAACGGGAGCCAACGAGAAGCAACAAGAGCGCTCAATTGGCCATAGGGAAGTCACGTAGTGGGAGTATTTAATGTTGCTGATGATGATGATCCCGATCGCGCTGCTGGTGGTTGCCGGGTTGACGGTCAGCTGACGCCACCTGGCGGAATGTCGTCGCCTCACTGGTGGCGGTTGTGGAGGTACTGCCGCTGCTCATTTGCAAGTTCCGAGTTGAAACTCGACTCGGATCGACCAACACACTGCTACGCTGTAGCGGCTCGTTGCATTTAAATTGACCGGCGCGAGCGAGATGATTTATGTCGCGCAATGATGCCACTCGAGGGGAAAACTCTCGCAAGTTTCATCGTCAAGTGGCCGCTCGTTTCGGCGCCGACGATCGACGGTATCGGCGATTTTTGCCTCCTCCTTTTTTCTGCAAAAAGTTACGCAAAACCCACTGGCCAAGAGGCAGAGGCCGCGAGAAAGTTTTCTTTCTTCCCCCGTTTCTTGGCTCGACTCCTACACTCGCTTGCTCACTCCTCCATCGCTTCCGGCGCTAAAGATGGATAAGAAGACAGTAACAAAAACAACAACTGCAAGCCAAATTCATCGCACGTACCAATCGGCCACTCGCCAGCGCAGGAAGACTTCTAGGTGAGCTGACTGATAGAGACACCAGCGCCAATGGCAACTGCAACACCAAAACTAGTGCGCTAAGTGCTGAACTCAATGCTGAAACTGAAGCCTTGAACTTTTGCGCCGCCGCCGCCGCTACTGCCTCGCTCGCTGAAGTCGAGCAAAAGTAGCAACAGCAGCAGCAGCAATAGCAATTGCTGCAACCGAACGCGATTTGCACTTCCGGTCAGCAGCCGGCAACATCACGTAGCGCAGAGAGAAGAGTTGCCCACTATGCGCGCTGCCTCCAGCTTCAGGCGCCCGGAGTCGGCTGTCTGTTTGCGCTAACGTTCATTAGCTTCATTATATAAGCGCCAGTCTGTCTCTCTATCTATCGTCTGCTTTGCTGACTGACCGGCCGGCTACTTCCGCTTCGATTGGATTGGATTAAACTGGCCCGTTGGGTTTTAGTTGAGTTTGAGCCGCACTGCTGGTTGCGTTTCCACGGGCTCAGCGTTGGTTTCGTTGGCTTTGGGTTGCTGCCATGTGGGCGGCCAGTTTAGTCTGGTCCGCTTCGATCGTCGCCAACTCACGGCAGCCACGCCGCTAGGCGACGCCCAATCGCCAATGAAGTTTGGGGCCGAAAGTTGGTGGCAACGAGAGCGGAAGCCAATGGAAGCTGGTGGTAAAGTATTAAATTGTTGGCTAATTTCACATTCACACAACACAACTTTGCGCACAAAGTGACAGCCAATAGAGAGTGGGTTTCGTTTACGTTCAGTTAGAAAGAGAGTCGCGAAAGTTTAGTTTAGTTTAGTCGAGAGACCTTAAGGGGCGAGATTTTTCATTTCGGTCACATAGTCGCGACTCGAGTGGTCAGTTTCTGTTGCGATTTGATTATCGTTTGTCATTGCGTCGTACTTGCATTGTCACTTGGAGACCGCACTCCAACCTCTCGCACGTCGGATATTGGCCATCTACCAATGACATTACACTCGACTGATCACCGCATCACATTGCGCTTTCTACTGCAGGGAAAGTGAGTTACAGAGAGAGAGGGAGAGTGACAAGTTTTAAAATCTAACGCCACTACTATTTGCTTTTGCTGGTTTCGAACTTTCGGGCCGAAAAACCGGCCACCATTAGACTACTCCATCCTCTCCAGTTCATTTGAATGTTGCCAACGGCGCCTCTGGACCTAGCGACTTTTTGAACCCAAACTGGTGCAACGCAACGAAACGCAACCCACACAAACGCACGTGAGCTTCCACATGGAAGGGAGGAAGCGAATTGCACAATCAAATGGATGGTAAATTTGATTACGCAAATCATTAATCAACTTGCGCCTTTTTCCGGCCCCCAACCTTCAGCCTCGAACCTCGAACCTCCAGGATTCAGCTCCATTTGCAATCGGTAAGCGCGAGTTGTCTGCTTTGTGTGCGCCTCCAACTTTACGCACGCAGCCGCAGCTACGCGCGCCACTTTCAGCGGCCAGAAGAAAGTAGTAACCGGAAGTGGCCGCCGCCATCTCGGTTTCGTTGCAGTCCAGTGGGCTGGCTGCAATTTGGTATTGCGTCATCTTATGTAAACTATGCACGGGTCTCTCCATTGCAGCTTGATTTTCAAATCTAGATAAACAGACCAGACAATAGTCGGTCTGCCTAATTAATGGCCATCTGAGAATCGTTTCGTGGGCAGCCAAAACAAAGTAAAAAAGAATCCTCCGATTTGCGAAGCCCCTTTGACCTTTATGTGGATTTTTCCTCACCACATATTAGCATTGATCGCGGCACTGCGTCTATTGGCTCGCGAGTGAGTGAGTGTAAACAAGTGAGAGTTGCGCGAGAAAGAATGTCGCCCGTTATCTGCATCAGCCGGCGGATCTCTTTGCTCTTTTCGCTTTGATGCTCGGTGGAGTGCTTGCAAAATGAGCGATCTAATTCGATGTCGGCGGCAAACTCAATCGCCGCCGCCACTGATACTAAACTAGAGAAGCTCGCGGTCTCGGCTAATTCAAGTGGACATGCAAACTACTGGGCGAGCGCGTATGCAAATCGAGTCGAAAACTAGAAGACGACCACGACCACGACCATGACTAAGGCGGCGACAACGATGGGAATTGAATCAACAGCCTGGCAAGTGGACACACTCGGCTGGCTTGTTGGCTTCGTGTAGTTTTAGTTGTGGTTGCGGTTGTCGTGTTGCGTCGGCGCTTGTGTTTCATTAAAACTCACTAGCAACAACTTTGCTCAAGCCAAAGTTTGTTTACTTTTGGGTAACTCGAGCTCCGAGTTTCAAGCACTCGAACTTCGAATTTCGACGAACGACATAGTGGCGGCGGCGGCCACTTGCGCCGCCGTTGCTCTGTTGGTAGTACATTCCCCTCATTCAATTAAAAGGGGAAAAACCTCCATAGAACCACAAACTTCCGACCCCTTAGGAAAATTTCAACACAGGGAAAACCGCAACGACGAACCAAGAGGACAAGTCGAGTGTCATTATCAATAATAAATCAATGGGAGGACAAGATAGCATCTGAATGTCGCCGCGTCCAATTCAACTTCAAGTTGCGCTTGTTTTGCTCTTTGGATCTCACTTGTGGTCACGGTTTTGTTGTGGTGGCGACGCCAACGCCGAAACTCGCAGCTCTCACCAATAGAATTGCCAACCAAAAGGCTGACAACGCGACGAGAATTTACTCCCCAGAGACTGACCTTAAAATATCATTTTTGGGAGCGCCAATATATAAATAGTCAGCAAGCAAGTGGCCACTTAATTCCAATTGTAGCTCGACTAACGGGACATCGACGCCAACGACGAAGCTCGCCACTGCCACAAGAAGATAGATCGTCGCGCTTGAAAAGAGCAGCCGCACAGGTGAGCCAAATGGCCAGCGAGCGAAACAATTAATCACCATCACGTTCCGTTTCCAAATTCACCGATAGGTTTTAGGAAAACTTTTGGCAATATTCTAACCAAAAGTATTTTTCCTCCTCTCTCTCTCTCTTCCGAATCTCGACTCGACTTGAACTTTGCTCAGCTAAAACAAACGAAAGTTCAATGTAATGCGCGAATAGGTTTTGCGAAAAAACTTTCAACGTCAAACTTGTAAGTTGCGCTCATTTAAAGTGGCAAAGTCAATTGTGTGATCGATCGGCCGTCAGAGGGGATCCCAAAAATTGGCCTGTAAACTCTGGAGACTCTCACTCTGCGGTCACATTTTTAACCAAACCAACTATCCTATTCCCTGTCTCGTTTGTTGCAACAATATGGCAGCAGTTGGCCGAAGGCCAAGTGAGCGGCTCGCATCACAAATCGACTGCCGACTATTAGATGGCCAAATATGACAGCGGAACTGCTGGCAAAGCTTTGTGAGCAGCCGCTAAATACTTTGCAGAGTGTCGACTCTTGTCCCCGTCTCCTTATTCGAGCTACATAGTCGAAGACCGGCGATAGTGGCCACGACGACGCCGATAAATAGAATCCGCATCATGGACAAGAGATTAGCGGAAAAGTTGAGGTGCAGCGGCGGCGCTACATTTAGCAGCCAACTAAAGGTGGATAGTGAGACACTAATTCCATCTTTTACGTTGTCGATCATCATCGGCGCAGGTAATGCGATTAATTCATGGGATTGTATCAGATCATAATCATGAGCAACGGCAAATAGAATTTTATAGATAGATCAAAAGGCAAAAGTCACCAGGTAAAAGCGAGAATTTCGCTTCATCTCGCGGATTTATTTCAGCCAGATAATCAGATGGACCAACAAATATAAATACAAACACGAGAAAGATCAAAAAATTTCAGCTCAAAAAGGAAGGTTCATGATCACAATCATAATCAGGATCACAACTCAACATTGCAACCCGAATGATCAGCAATGTAATCCGATCTTTTCTTCGTCTGTTTGTTCCCTTTACATTTGAATTTGCATATTTCCACTCGCTCAACCATCGAGCTTCTGGCAACTTCCGTCGCATGCAAAAATCATATCACTTGATTTCTCGTGACTCTCGACTCTCTGTTTGTCCACTTATCTATTTGGATGGATTCTTCTTAGCTTTGCATTGTGTTTCGTCGTTGTTCGCGTGAATCCGTTGAGTAGAGTTTAGTTAAACTTGACTACTAAACTTTGACTCGTAAGCAAAGGAACGCATTACGAAGAAGCCGTTGCAAGTTGCAACCACCTGCCTCGTCGATCTGATCTCAACGCGCCGAGATTCGGGCAATTTGATTGATTTTTGATCATCATGGATGTGGCGGCGGCGGCGGCGGCGGCGGCGGTATTGTCGACAATCGCAGGTAAATTCAATCGCACGGGTAATCCGAAAGCCCGGAGATCGGCTTCCTCTCTCTCTCTCTCCATTTATCTGTCCGATTGGACCAACTCAAGATTTACTCAGATCACACACCAATCGACGAGACCAAACAGTCGCCGTGTCGCTTGTCCTTTGGCGCATCAGGTAGATGCGCCTCCGATAAGCTAGCGAGCGCAAAGGCAAGCGCCGGCGCCACTTGTTGTTGGCCAGGCAGCAAGCACAAAAAGCCAGGCGACGAGTCTTGGTCCACCTGATCGCCCACTAATCGGCCGCTGAGGTTGCGACTGCCGTGGCCAGGTGAGATGCAAATGTAAATCCGCCGAGTTGAGTAGAGCGACGAGGGAAACTTTGTGTATTTAATCTCCACTTTTGCTCTCTCCCTCTGCTCACCTCGGCAAATTCGGCAGTCAAGACCAATGGCTACCAATGGGCGACCCTGCGGCAAGTGCCGTTTACATTGAACACAAACAACATGCGAAAGCGCCACTTGTCGTCGCTGCTCATCGTTGCGTAAGCTGAACTTGAAAATCATCTCACCAACAGAATCGCGAAAGAGGAGCGCTTTGGACCAGGTGAGCTGATTAGATTCGGAATAAGAATTAGAATTGGGATCAGGATTAGAATTAGAATTAGAATAGTTGCCTCAGTGGTTGCTGTCAATGTGTGTGCATGTGTATTTAGTCTCTCTCGTCGAGCTTCCATTTCGGACAGGTTGTAATCTAGATGCTAGCATGCGGCAATAGAATCTTGCGGTTAGCCTACACTAACAAGTTGCTCCTCTTGCCAACTGTTTTAAAACTGGCCAACCAACTAACATTTGCAATGGACAAGCCGAGTATCCGAGACTCTAAGCTTAAGTCGCCCATTCATTCGTATGCAAATGGGCGCCACGAACTCTTGCTACGGCAATGTCCAGTGTTGTGTTTCTGCAAATCTAATGCTTATATAATAAGCTTCCACTTGACTCGCTGCTCTTGCTCTTTCATTCCAACCAACTCAAGTTCAGAGTCCCGATTTTTCCGTTCGCTAAAAGTCATCCGCAATTCACGTTCCAAACTTCTTTCGTTCAGTTTGATCATCATGCCGCAACGTGAGCTCATCAAAGCTCTCGGTTTTAGTTGCTGTAGTTCTAGTTATCAGTGGCTTTGTTGTTGCTGCCGCTGATGTCATTGTTGTATGCTCGTCATCGTGGTTGCATTTTGAGTTAACTGGAGGAGAGGTGCATTGTTTACATTGTGTCCCATCACAATCAAAAGCGACGACGATGAGTCTCTTAAACCAAATTTAATTTACTTTAACCCACACTCTTGTGTAGGCTACATGCCTCGCACAACAGCGCGGCCCACCTGTTGGCGCACCGTGAGCGCGCCGCCGCGTGGTCGGCAAGTGATGCTGCACCACTTGTTGCAAATGTTGTTGTCGTTGTGGGAATCTCCCTGAAGTCGTACATGAGAGAAGGTAGAGCAATGTGAATAGGTAAGATGAAATGAAATTCCGCGAGGTAAGAAGATCAACTGACTGGTCGAATGCTTAAGAGCGACCGAATGGAATCTCCCATTCGGTCCCATGAGCTGGACTCTCTCGCTTTACCTGAGCGCGCGCGTTCTATTTGTTTTGGCCCATTAAATTGAATTCTTAGCCGCGGCCGCAGCGGGACCAACTGGCGAGCGGCCAGCGACGACAGGTAAGTGGATTGAGTGCCATTGTGTGCATGTGCGTCTCCTGTACCTGCCGACCAAAGCCGTCCTGCCACCACTGCGATTTATTGCGGCTCATGGTCTCCATTTCCCAGTTGCTAGTCCCATAGCTACACTAACAGAAGACGAAAATACTCATATACTACCGAAAGTCTGCCACTTAACGAGGCGACCAACGAAGTCGTTTACCTGCAGACAAGGCTATCGGCTCTTCTAATCAACTACCTGCTCAGTCCAACATCATCTCTCTCTTCCTCTTGCTTTCGAACCATTGAGCTGGCGCCTCGGCTACTTGGATCCAACTTTTATCCATCGGGCACACAACACTAACAAGTAAGCGATGAATATGATAATTTCTTTCTCTCTGGACCCATAAGGAAAATAAAGTTGGCCGCTTGATGGGGGGTACAGTCGATCTATCTCGGTTTAGTAACCCACCTACCTGCCTACCTGTTGCCCGCTTGCACTCTATTAATACGGAGATAGTACTACCTGGTGGTGGTGGTGCTATCACCTTATTGCTGATGTTGGCCAAGTTTAAGTTTATTTTGAGCGCTCTAGCTTTGGGACCAATCAAAACACATAATGATCTGGCTCGCTTATTGGTCTGCTCATTTGGCCAACCAACTACCTGCGGCTGTCGCCACTAAATACTCGCCGCTGCTGCCACTTTGGGCGCCGCAACCAGTAGAGTTCCAGCAACAGGAGAAATTAATAGTTTTATGCTTGCATTGTACCTGCAGATGGGAGTTGTAGTTCCTCCTTCGTCCGTAGATTAGATAGGAAATTGATCGCCTGCTCGGCTGCTGACTATGAACTTTTTCCACAAATGACCATCCAAACTGATGAACTGTGAGCTGCTAATGGTTCCCTTGTTACCTGGCTGCCCAAGATTAGCAACAGCTTCCACAAGTGGGAGTCGGCGATTACGTAAATCAAACTCTCGCGCCGCCACCGAAGCCACCAAAGTCGCTGGCGCCGCCAGGTGAGCCTAATTTATTGCCCCTCGATGTCTAGTTAATCTATTTGCAAAAGGCTAACCCTTAGACTTCTCTCCAGCTGAATGTTAAGTATTAGCTTGGCTCACCTGGTATAAGAGAAACAATTAAGCAAGAAGATGAGATTGGCATCATCACGGTTGCTTTCGCATCATACCTCTGCCGCAGCGGCCAACGACTTGTCATACAAAGAAGAAGGACATCGAGAGAGAGGGAGCGAGTCGATGAAGGAAATGATCGTTGTGCCATTCGAAACCAATGGCACAACTGGCGCCATCAGGTGGCCAATGGCCAGAAAGATTTGCTCACAACTTTTCGAACAAAAAGCAAACATTGAAAAGTTATGCAAATTAATTTTACCCTCCGAACTGCACTTTATTTACTTTCCTCTCTTGTGCTCCTTTGAAAAACACTAAAAATATATCGACCATGCGCCGAGTATATTTACCTGTCCGATTGCATAACTCGGGCGTCGATCTAACGCGATCTTCATCGAAAAGTTAGTCAATTGGAGCAGCAATTGACTAACTTTTCGCATTCATCATAAGCGAGCGTCAGTTGATTTAATGAACTGGCCACGCGGACGTGACATCCCGAAAAATGTCAAAAACAAAATGGTTAACCCGGCACCACTTGGCCCAGTTCATTAACTTGACCGTTAACTCAGTTAACTTTTTCACTTCAATCCACTGCAGTCGATTTCTGCTCACTTGACTCCACAACACCAGCCACTTGGGCTGACAAACTCGTCGCCAACGCCAACCGACGACAAGTGTTCTTTTTGGCTGCGAGGTGGTCGCATCGGAAATCCCGATGAGCTAAGCCCTCGATCTATTAGGCTGCCTCTGGTTTAGCTTGTTGGAGAGGAAAGTGTAAACAAGCAAAAGTGTCACGGTTAAAGTGGTGGCAGCTTGTTGGCGCCAACGTTGTGATTAACTGCCTGTTAGACTGGGAGTAGATTAATCGAGAGCATAATTTGTATGCATCTAAGGGGCGAAAAAGTCTCTCAAAAAAGACACAAGAGTCACCATGAGAAGCATTGGACGAAATTGGAGCATCTCATGGTCGCAGACTTGGAGAGAGGGGGACTTGAATCATACCAAACTTCTCGACTAGCCACTTGGTTCTCATTATGTCGCCGCCATTCGAGTAGAAGGAGTCCATTAGCGGGGTGGGTAGCTCACTAACTGCGAGCAGTTGCTTGCACAACCAACCACTCGTTTTTGCTCACAGGTGATGGCTGGCTGGCTGCTTGGTCGAGAGAGATTATTTATGGTCTGTCGACTCCCTCGCCTCTTCAACTTGTCTCCAGATTTCTGATTTTTGATTCCTGATAACTACTCAAGCTTACAACAACTTTGCTCAAAACTTCTGCTGAGCACCCATCATAGCGAGCGAGACAATCGACAACCTGTTTGGCATTCATGTGCTCACTTTACTTTGCTTGGTTTCCGAGAGATTTGAAAGTGTCGGGGGTGAAATGAGCAAAGGAGACAAGATCAATTGGGTTACTTACTCAACTTGGAAATTCGATTTTCAGCATCAAAACTTTCCAAATTTCCAATTCAAACTGTGAACGCTAAACGTTGAACGATCCAATTTATTCCAATTGACCACACTAAACTGGCAGTCAATTAAAGTATGACGAGCTCACATGTATAATAAATATATATAGTCGCAGTTTGGCAGTGCAATTAAGCGCACGAATGCCTCAGTTACCTTTGACCAACTCGGTTGCTCATCTTATTTTGCAACTTTTAGCTCGCCAACTAGGTCTCGGCTTTTGGTCAGCCACTTGAGATTCAGATTAGATTGTCAATCATCCGGGAGGAGGGTAAACTCCCACCGCCGATACCCAAGAAGCATAAGACAGAACGAAAGAAATCGGTCACTCAGAAAAAAGATAGATAGTTGGATAACCAGCAACAACAAGTAGTTTAAATAGCAAAAATCTACTACTCATACTGTTACTTGTTGATGATCAACTACAACACAAGCAAACGTGCGACTCAACGCGCGCGCGACTCAATTAACAAGCAATAAAACTCACTCAAGAATTGGTCAAAATAAATAACGACTTGCAAAGGTAGTTAGTGTTGCAGGCAGGTAGTTGGCTCAATTAGTTTGCCTGCTGGTGGTTTTAGTTGCGACGGTTGCCACAATATTCGGCAAACTTGCTGAAGACTACCACTCGGCTGATGATATTGATATGCGCTCCCAAGTTTGCCTCGCTCAGATCTAGAGGAAAAACAGAGCAACCAAAATCAACTAAACCTGCCTAGCTCCAGCCCAAAACACTGATTTTCTGTGGCGAGAGGCGACTAGTTGCTCTTGTTTCTTACTGTTGTCCTTACTGTTTGTTTGACTTATCCACTGCGAAGAGGCAGAAGAGATGAGGAGAAGACGAATGAGAAGAAGAAAAAGTTACCTGTAAAGTTACGACTAGCTCAGTTCAGTTTGATTCGGTTTGGTTTGGTTTGGTTCAATATAACTAGCAGCAGTGGTGGTGGTGTTTAGTTGTTGTGTCTCCCTCTTATCTACTGGAAACGATCAACTTGCGGGCGAGCTAATGATTTGGCCAACTAACTCGAGTTCAACTCACAAAACGACAGTCAGTTGGTCAGTCGAATTAATGTTAAAAGAGCAACAGTTTGTGGACTTAAACAAACTCGCACACTAAACTGACCACAAGCGCGACGTCGACATCAACACCAAATTGGCTTGGCGCGTAGTTCAAGTTTAGTTCTATGTGTGTTGTTTTGATGCTTGGTTGGTTTGACTTCCAAATAGAAAGTCCAAATTCGACTTTGAAACTTTAAAGATTGATGATAACCTGCGATGAACTAACAGCATTTAGAGCAACGAAGGAGGAGGAACTAGCATTAATCCGAGAAAAGGTAGGCGACGCATCGAATGGAATCGCATCGCATGGTCGTCAAGTCTTCTGCTTTTTGGCATACTACTCGAGGCAACGCATTCACAGACACCAGTTGATCGAGCCACGACCAAGCAAACACACCTCGTCGACCTCACAGATGGTTGATACCTCATTGTATGTAGCTTGTTCAAGTTCAAATTTGAGAAAGAATCCACCTGTTTAATTATAGTATCACATTTCAATGAGTAAAAAAATTTGCCACCCCAGCGAGCGTATCCCCTGCGCTCACAGGTAACTCGTTATCTCTCAGTGCAATAATCTTTCAGTTGTTTTGGTCAGTCCGTTGAGTCTAATGATTAGGTAACTCTGATGTCGAATGAGTAGCCGAAGCGGCAATAGTTTAGCTGATTAGTTTACTACCAGCAAACAATTTGGCCACCAACGACCACTGATCAGTGGACGACGATGAAAATTTGCACGCACTACAACTCGTTTACCAAATGGCCTCTAGCCCCAAGCGGCTGAGTTGGCCATTTGACTTACACAGCGAGCTCAGTTATGCAAACGTGCAACATTCAGCTTGCGTTCAGAAACGAATGGACAATTTGCAATGTCAACTGTATTCGACTGACCAGCTTACACGTAGAGTTTTGGCCTCGTCAATTGAATCTTTAATGCACCTTTAAACTATCCAACTTTACAAATGATTCCAACATAATGCCCGTTTGTGCTCACGTAGCGCAATAATGTCGTAGCCAACTCGCGTTGTCGCACTGGAATTTACCTTTGAAAACTAGAGCAAACCACAGCGGCGGCGGCGGCGACGACGACGACGACAAACTTTTGGGCTTGACTTGGTCAACTATTTAGCTGCTGGTTGATCCACAACCAAAATGCCCACTAAACCCCAGCTTGCTAGCCTATGTTTGCTCTTTTCTCGTCTGTTCAACTGCTGAGACTGCGACTTCAACGAACAGAGACAAGACAAACAAAAGGGGGAATCCAATTGTGTGCTGCCGCTAAACCAAAATGACCTCACCGTTTGGCCGACTGGCAAGCGTCAAGAAATATTACCCAATTTCCTCAGGCGCTTGTAAGCTAGAATTTACGTTAAGTTGCGTAGTAATAATGACTACGCCGCTTTGCGGCATTAAACTTCTATCTCGAGCTCGTCATAGTTTACCGGTCATTTTAGTCTAGTTTGGTTTGGTTTGGTTTAGTGAATGGAAAAGCGACTCATGAGCTCAAGCGTTCGCTTTTGTTCAAACTCGAGCCGGTATTCGGGGAAACCTCAAGGCAACTGGACAACTTTAAGCAAACCCTCCACCAACTACAACTACAACCACAACAACAATAGCTACAGCGATGGCAACACGCACACAATGAGACTGTGGCCCTTGATGAGCCCCAGAGGTTTAAGGGTTGCGATCCAGTTATAATCATGCGGCCAACTTCCGTTTCCGGTGCTCGCGAGTTCAAGCAAGCTATTCTCTCCCTTCTCGACTCTAGACGAGAAAAGGACGGGGCGAGACACAATTCAGAAACACAACAGACGTCTGAGTAAACTTGGTAATACTTTAACTTTAATACGCTCGCCTCGAGGCTCGAAAATTTTCCCTCCACCTCGCGAACCCGAGAGTCTCAGGTTTGCCAACTCCAAGAGCACAAACTCTGGGGACCTACTTGAGTCGTCAGGTCACAATAGCGACGGCAATGGGTGTAGCAGCGGCATTAGCAATTGTAAGCCTTCAGGATATTTGCCCGACGATTGCAAACTGCAAGCCCATCGAATGTGTATATCCAATTGAGAGTTCAGCATACAAGCCGCCGAGCAAATGAGCAGCAGCGACAGCAGAAACAACAGCTTGGCCTGACAACCCCACTTCCGGTGCGCAAACACACATATTGGCTCCTGAGTTGTTGCTGCTACTGTATTAGTTGGCGTGTTTGCTATGAGGCAAGAGACTAAATAACTAAATAATCAGCAGCAACAACAACTAAAGACGCAGCAATGAAAACAAAACTGCCAACCCAACTGCTGATTGGCTTCTTCCGCTCAACTGCTCATCGCGCCACTCGCCTCCCTGATCTCCAACTTCTTTTCAACCAACTTTCTCGCCTCGAGCAACCGACTTGCAGTTTTGTGTTTGCTTATTTGCTTATAAATTTGTATCAATCGCCTCGATGTTTGAATGCCAAAAGAACAAACGATTCGATTAACTTCCGGTTCGCTGAGTAGATGAAGTATTGCCACTGAAATTTCTTTACAGGTATTCAAAACTTACCTGTACTATCGAGTGGTACCATCGACATTGACATCTAGCTGTCATTCTTGTATATTTGTCATGCAAGTGATCATATAAAAAACTACCACTTGTTTGTGCCACACCCCTGCGACCAAGAGGGACAAATCTTTCAATATGAGCAGTGGTGCTGCCACCTATGTAGCGGCCGGTCGTCAATCATGTAATATGGCACACTAATTACAATTAGTTACATCAACTCAACATATTGTCGCTAGTGTTACTAATTACATTGTCATCTGTAGTTTGAACTTCTCTCTCGAGAGAGACGAGCTTGTGCTCGTCTCTCTCTTCCAATAAAGTCAGTCCCAATATGTCCCTTGTCCGTTTAACATGGTAGCAGGGAAAACAATTTAACTTTTCTTTTTGTTGTTTTTTTTAGAAATCCTGTATTAACGTATGCAGAAAAATTAGGACACCCAATAATTATTAGACCAAGAAAATCAAGACACCGACCAAAATCACAGACAATCAAGACACCACAAAATCACAGACAATCAAGACAAATCACAGAAATCAAGTTAAAAAATCGACCTATGTCAGATACATCTGATCGAGAAATCAAAGATCTTCTTCAACTATCACCAATCAAGACAATGGAGAAGGCTATCGATTATGCTCCAGTGAACATGACAGGTTTCACCAAGCTAACTTCATCCAACTTTAGCGCTTGGAAATGGAGCCTGCGCAATCTGTTTAAGGACCAAAACCTTTATGATTGCATCACCGTCAACAACATCACCGATCCCCGCAAGGAGAGTCGTGCTCTCAACATTCTGGGCCAAACGTTATCCGACGAGATCAAGAACAAGGTTATCCATTGCACGACATCCTACTCTCTCTACACAGAGATCGAGTCAATCTTTGTCAACACTTCTTCGTTTCAAGCAACACAGTTGCACATGCAACTTTCGGGCTTAAAATTTAAGCCAAACAACATCGACGTTGGTCTCTCTGAAGTTCTGGGTTCAGTTGCCCAACTAAAGAATCTCGGAGAACCGATGACCGATCGTCATGTTGAAGGAGTCATTCTTAGTGCGCTTCCGCCCTCCTTCCGTACCTTCATCACCGTATGGAAAGGTAAACAGCCAAGTGAGAGAACCCTGACCAATTTGGCCAACTCGATTCGAGCCGAAATCGAAGACAACAAATTCTTCGAAAACAAAACCGAGAAGGCTCTAGTTGGCAGAGAGGTTCCAAAGCGAGATTCCGAGGCCCAAGCAAGCAAGCGATTCCGTGGCGACTGTAATTACTGCAAGAAGCCGGGGCATATGGTTCGTGATTGCCGGAAACTAAAGAAGAAGAAGGAGCTTGATGCCAAGCAATCCGGTAGCGTTCCGAAAGTCGAGCCAACCAAGGCGGACACCTCCAATAAGAACAAAAACGCGGAAGCTGGATTCATGGCCGTGGACAGCAATGTCACTCTTCAAGCATCGCAATGGCTTGCCGATAGTGGAGCATCTCGCCATATGACTCCGCATAAGCAATGGTTTCACTCCTATCTTGAATTCGACGAGCCAATCAACTTCGCTATGGGAAACGACACCACAATCCAAGCCTACGGTTCAGGGGATATAGAGACAACAGCCGGCACCATTCATCAAGTTTATTATGTGCCAGAAGTATCCACTAACTTGTTCTCTATATCATCAGCCGCTCGTCGTGGCATAACCGTCAACTACGATCAAGATGGAGTATCTCTGTACTCCAATGACAAACTCCTAATCCGAGGCGAGCTGATCGACACTCTCTACGTACTGGAATTTGAAATTTGTGCTGAATACCAACAGGTTTTTGTAGCCCGAAGCGAGGCCCACTGGCACGCGATCTTGGGTCACATTTCGAAGAGCTCGATCAAGGACATCGCCAAAAGTGGAGCTATCAAAGACCTCAAAATCTCGAGCAATGACAGTCAAACCTGCGCTGACTGTGCATTGAACAAACAACACGCTAGATCCCATCCAACACGCACCACTCCTAGGTCCAGCACCCCCGGTGAGACAATCCATTTTGACACCGTGGGGCCAATCAAGATCACCTCAATTGGAGGAAACAAGTACTTTGTTCTAGCCAAAGACGAAGCGTCGGGCTTCCGTCATGTCGCCTTCGTCTCGAAGAAAGAATTTGTTCCAATCAAGGTACGCAATATTCTCCAATCCATCAAACTTGACCTAGGGAAGCTACCCACCAAGATCTTCTCAGACAATGGCACCGAGTATGTTAACCACAAACTTAGTGAATTTTTAGAGGACAATTCAATTCTCCACGACCGATCCGTACGATACACACCTCAACAAAACGGACTCATAGAGCGCGATATCCGTACCATTGTCGAGGCTGCACGAACCATGCTGAACGCATCAAAGCTAAAACCAGGGTTGTGGGCAGAAGCCGTAAATTCAGCCGTATACCTATTGAATAGAGTACCGAAGAGCACCAATCCAATGATCACCCCATTTGAACTATGGTATAAACGTAAACCATCAGCTAATCATCTGCATGTCTTCGGCTGCCCTGTCGTTACCAAAACTCCCAAGCCATACATTGGTCACAAATTTGCAGAAACCGGCAAAGTTCAATATTTTGTTGGTTACACCGAACGTACATTCACCTTCCGGATTTATGATCCTGAAGATGATTGCGTGAGAACTGAGTGCAACTTGAAGTTTTTAGATACATCCGTCATTCAATCTCAGTCACCCGCCCAAGGAAACGTACCAGAGCTCATTGATTCCAATCCAATCATCTATGCAAGTGACTACTCACCGCAAATAGAGGAGCTAGAAGTCGATGATGACAAGTCATATGTGAGCGCCGCCGACATGGATCACATCGAGATCCAAGAGGAACCCGAACAAGTCACTGGGGAATCAATACCGACAACAGTCGACGAATCCAATCAAGATCGTGAAGACAGTACAAACAGACCGAACATCGTTCAGGAAGAAACTGGATCCGATTCCCAGCATGCTCCTACTACCAACAAGCTCCTGAAGAGGTTACTTATCGATGACAAACTACCCGAGGTAGTAGGACGTCGACTTCGTAACCGAGAACAGGTTAACATTTGCAAGGTTGACTTGTCGGAGGATCCATCCAACTACAAAGACGCGATGACCCGACCTGATCGCGACCTCTGGCTCAAAGCAATGAAAGAGGAAATGGATTCAATGAGCAAGACCCAAGTTTGGCGACTCGTTGACAAACCAGCCGAAGCTAACTTGATATCGAATCGCTGGGTTTTCAAATCAAAGAGGGGACCAGAAGGAATCAGATACAGAGCAAGATTTGTCGCACGTGGCTTTAGCCAAATTCCCGGAGTTGATTACAGCGAGACATACTCGCCCGTAGTCAATATGCTTTCAGTAAGATTGCTACTAGCCTACGCATCTCTGGTTCACCTCAACATCAAGCAATTTGACGTTAAAACTGCCTTCCTCTATGGCGACATAGAGGAAGACCTGTTCATGACGCAACCGGAAGGATTTGAGGATGGCAGCAAGCGAGTCTGTAAACTTCAAAGAAGCTTGTACGGACTCAAACAGAGTCCGCGTCAGTGGAATAGAAAATTTTCCGATTTTCTAACTTCACTGAATTTACGTACATCCGACTATGACAACTGTATCTTCTTCCGGACAGAACCAAAGAAGTTGTTCATCGCAGTCTACGTCGACGACGGTTTGATATTAGCAGAAGACAAGAAAGAAATCGAATTGGTCGTTTCCAAGATGAAGCAACACTTTGAGATCCATGAGGTTGAGTGCGCTAACTTTCTAGGCTTCCAAATCAAATTCACAAAGGGAGGCAATATCATGATCCACCAGGAAACTTATATTAGCAAGATGCTAGATAAGTTCAACATGTCACGCTCAACTTCAGTCGAGAATCCATGCGCCTTCGCCAACTCAAGCGATGATACTAGACCACTTTCGACTTCAATCCCTTACCGCGAGGCTATCGGCAGCCTGAGTTGGGCCACCAACATCACCCGAGTAGACATCGCTTACAGTGTCAACAAGCTCAGTAGGAAAGTCGCTAACCCAACCGAAGAAGATTGGACATCCATCAAGAGGATATTTAGATATCTAACCGACAAACGTGATCTCGCCATATCCTACGAGGGGCAATCCAGCGAGCTTATTGGATATAGTGATTCTGACTTTGCCGGTGACGAGAGTAGAAAATCAACCACAGGTTACGTGATATTGTTTGCGGGAGGGCCCATATTATGGAAAACCCAACGCCAAACAATAGTCACGCTCTCGTCGACCGAGGCCGAGCTCGTTAGTCTTTGCTCCCTCATTAAGGAACTAATTTGGGTCCGGTCCTTATGCATTGAGCTAGGAATGATATCAACCCAACCGACACAAGTCTTGTGCGACAACTCGAGTACCATCAAGATTATCAACAACCAATCAAGCTCTCAACGCACCAGGCACCTGGGCGTCAAGGCGGCATTCAGCCGTGAACAAATTAAAGACAATCAAATTGTCGTAAAACACGTAAGCACAACAGACCAATTAGCCGACTTACTAACCAAACCGATGCTCACCAGCAAGTACATCACCAACAGGAACAAACTTATGACCGTTTTGAGCTTATTAGCGGCGCTCTGCATCACGACCTCCGGCATGGTTTTCGAGGGTACCAAACCCATCATCTGGGTACCAACCCGCTATTATATCGATGGAGGAGTCGTTTTCTATGACATCCTTATCAAATTCAAAGACACCTGCGAAGCCATCCAATCCTCCAACGTTGTAGGAGCGCATCTACAAGCTCATCGTGGGTTTCCGGTCTACCAACCCTACCAACAAGGAGCAAGGATCCCAAATCCAAGTCAACATCTGTTCGGTTCAGTTCCTTCACAGCCTAGCCCCTCACACTTGAGGATCACGAGAAACGCAAATTTGGTGCCGTCGTCACCAAAATCACAACTAGTACCGAATCCTGCCATTCAATCCAACACAAATCTACAAGACATCATGACCCAGTCACTACACGGTGATTGCAAGCAACTTTATGCGAGCCAGATTACACAACAAGTAGTCGAGCTTTCTAACAAAAAGCTGGACTGCGATGTGAATCCAAGGCTAAAACGAGGCGCTCTTAGTACCGGAATCCAACTGGCAACCAAGTTCATCAATTTTGAATCCAGCGTAAGGACAATTGTCATCACCTGTATTACAAACTTGGTAGTCCGATGGATACATAAGTTGGATCCCAACTCCGATGAAAATCAATTGAAGAATAGAATCAATTTATTAGCAGCTGAGTCTGCAAAACATGAATTCCAACTCGCCTCCAACCAGAAACTGCATCAGCATATTATTGACTCCATTTATGCTCTCAAGAAGGATGTGTTAACCTTACAAGTTGATCAACGTTACCTTTCGAGTGTAATGCCTCATGTATCATGGGCAGCCACAACCCTACAGTTAGTTATTGCCGAAGCTGCCGGTCATCTTCGAGCGATTATAGACGAAGCAAGTTTTTGCCGAGTATCAACTGAGGATGTGGCCTCATTATTCAACATAACAGAACTGCACGGGGTCAATAAGAAAAACACGAGAATCGAGGCCATCGAGATGCCCACATCTGATACGTTGCACATGGTTTTTTCAGTTAATACCAAGTCTCCCGACGCCGACGTCTACCTTGTCAACGCCTTCAACTATTATGAGAACTTGACCGAGTCCCCATCTTGGATGACCTATGAAGGAGGCCGGTTACTTATGTTTAACAAAACAAACAACTGTATCAAGCAAGTAAGTCATCCAGTGGATGACGAGATCAACGACAAGTGCCTCATCAAAGATTATGTGGACCCCACCTTGAGCCGCTGGAGACCGACATCCATCGACGACATTTATTCGTTCAATAATACCGTTCAAGTCAAAGAAAGTCTACACCATATGTACGTGTATTGTTTCCCTCATAATATTATCGTGAACAATAACACCTTGCCGTGTCCACCAAATGTATTTCGTCTGCATTACATGCAACCCTTCGAAATACCAATCACCGGCTTCACACACCATCCAGTCTATCGTATACGCAATATGACCTCCGTGGCGGTCGACTCAATACACATGGGTCATTTCCAAATGGGCTCCGAGGCCGTCGACCTACATCGTTGGTACGTGAAGATGCGACAACTTTCTCAAGACAACAAAGAGCTCCGTTCAACCTCTAGCCTTGTTGTCTTCGGAAACAATGGTCATGGTCACATTATGGTCATCTCCATAGTGATACACATCGTTGTAACCCTCATAGTTGTCCTAATCATGCGCAATCGTCAAACTATCAATCAAGCACTTGGACTCACCAACACAACACTTCAAGGATCAGACAATCCCACTGCTGTGGAGCTCAGCGACAGATCGATCAATATCAGTTACTCCAGTCGTGTAACACCCGAAACCAGGGTAGTTTAACCCAAGAAGTTCACACTAAGGGAGGGTGTTACTAATTACATTGTCATCTGTAGTTTGAACTTCTCTCTCGAGAGAGACGAGCTTGTGCTCGTCTCTCTCTTCCAATAAAGTCAGTCCCAATATGTCCCTTGTCCGTTTAACAGCTAGGTTCATTGATTCATTCACTCGTTCGTGTACAACAACTTTCAAAAGAAAACTAAAACAATAAGAGAGTTTTTTAATCTGGTTATATTGAGCAATAGTCTTGAATATTGTGTAATCAAGCTAGGCGGACGTAGAAGTCGTTTTCACCTGCTGATGCTGCTAGGCACCCGAATGGAGCTTGTTGTAATGATCGGCCACCACATAGTATAGCGGCATCGCCATTTGCTTGTGACTAGCCGTCGGTTGGGGCAGCGTCTTGACAGGTGCTGGTTGTTGCAGGTGATCTTTGAGGATAAATTTGAACTGTACATCTTGCTCTGTGTTATGTAAACTCGTTGTTGAGCCATCGGGTTTGAGGCTTCTATCTGGCGGCCCTCGAGGCGCTATTCGTTTGTTTAAAAAGCTGGCCTGGTTCTTTGTCGACTCGAAAATAGTCATCGTCGGTCTTAGCGTCGACGTTGTACCTGTCGCTGTTTTTGCGTCATCCTTACCTGTTGAAGGAAACGTCCTGTTTACAGAAATGTCCTGCACCCTCTCTAATCTTGGCGTATCCATGGTGCTGGATGTAGTTGTAGTGGTTGTTGGTCCTCTGGTTGGTGTTGAGGCCAACATCGAGCTTGGCCTATGGAATTTGTTTCCCTTATTATAATCATTATATGGCCGCTTGGTGCTCGTGGTTTGCTTGATATCGCTGCCGTAGGCTGCAATGGGCGGAAATCGCCTGCTTATAGATGGATCCTCGGTGGTTGAGGTGAATGGTTCAAAGTTGGAATCCAAACCGGAGGGAGTGGAAGTCAGATGGTGTCTCGAATGGCGCGGCGTTTGTTTGGTGGTTAAATGTGACACTCTCTTGCTTGTAACCAATCCTTGCATCTTCCTCTTGTTCAACAAACTGGAGATAATCTTTCGAGCACCCAGAGCGCCAACCACTTCGCCGATGCTAAATTTTGCCGAGTTTTTAGCAAAGGGATTCAATATTGAGTGGCTATTTGCTGAGGCTGCCGCCGTGACTGTCGGCGCCGCATTAACTGATGTATAGCTAGCCACGGGCGACGATGCCGAGCCAAAGGGCGAGCCTCGCGACCTAGAGAATAGACTAGACAAACCGGAAGCTGGAGAGCTTACAGGTTGTTGTTGCTGCTGAGCCATCAGTTGGGGTCCTTGAGCCCCATGGACGATTGTAGAAATGATCGACTCAATCACAGGTAAATCCTTACTTGACAACAAATCATCGTCATCATCTTCATCGTCGTCGTCGCTTTCCTCGTCATCGTCGTACTGTTTCTTTTTCTTCCTTTTCCTCTTCCTCTTGTCATTGCTCTTTTCTGATTTTGTTTCACTAATCAGATTGCTCTCTTCGGCTGCCATTTGTTGCTGTTGTTTCAATAAACTCGCTGGCGTCGCTAGAGAATAGTAGTGGCCACTTTCCAGAGGGCTCAAGGCACCTGAATTTAGCTGGTGGTAAGTGGGTTTATGATGGTGCTGCTGGTTGGCTGTTACCGCCGATAGGATTGGCAAGAAGTTGGGCGGGGCCAGCAGGGTATCGGAGGCGGCCACTTGTTGCTGACCGGCTAGATAGTGGTCGCGCAAAGCTAGCGCGAGTTGGGGCACACTATCTGAACTGATCTCATCAAACAGGAAGTCGTTTGAGGACGCAGCAGAGGCGGCACCTGAACCGGAAGTCGGGTTGCCAACCGAAGTTTGTAGGCCAGGATTTGTGGTGGCAAGTCCGCTGCTCGGAGGACTCATTGTATTACTGATGATACCAGAGGGATGTTGATGGCCCAGGATGCTAGAAATAGACGCGGCACTGGGCGGAAGTCCATGAGCGCCACCTGTGGATTGTGGTTGCGGGTGGGCGCTTACCGCCGCAGTGACTCCGGAATTTGTGGTCCCATCAAACGTAACTCCAGGTTGACTGCTTCCATTCAAAGAGTGACTACCACCACCACCACCACTCGTTAATCCATTATTTGTTGCCACCAACTCGGCCAGCTGACTCTTGGTCACCAACTGGCTACCGTGATTCCCACCGACTTCGCCGAGTTGATTGCCGTTGCTTGTCTCGTAAACTGCCACTGGAACTCTTATATACTTGACCTTCAACCTGGCAGCCGGTGGTCGTCTTGCAGCTTGCGCGATAAATCTCTCGATGGCGCTAAAATCCTTTTGCTTGAGCAGAGTTTTGTCGCGACCCCAAATTGCGGGGTTCAAAAGGTTGCGCCAAAACGAGGGACCGGGTGCGAGTGGTTGGTGGTAGGTTTGCTGATTGTTACCATTGAACTGACTACTGTACTGGCCACTAGTTGACGAGGATCCATCGTTGCTAGTGTTTGAGTTACCTGCGTTGCCATTGATGCTAGCACCGCTTGTTGACGAGGCCTGTGCACTTAGGGCGGCCGCATTCTGGGCCGCCGAGATCGAGTTGATGGCGTTGGCCAAGGCGGCAGCGGGCGAGGTTTCAATATCATTTCCGCCAACCATCTCCTCCACCAGAGAAGCCAACGAGGTTAGCTCAACCAAAGAGGCGGTCGCTTGCTGTAGTCTAGTTAGGGCCGTTGTCGCTGCACTTGCTGGTTGGTTGCCAATAATCTGGTTTCCATTCGAGCTGAGGTGGTTGTTGGTATTTCCATTACTATTACTAGCTAGGGGAGTACGAGCACTCGATGGCGAGTGATTGCCTGCACTCGACTCTGGATGCACCGAGTTGACAGTGGAAACGCTATGCGCTGCGTCCAATGACGTTACTCCCGAGGAGGGTTGGTAGTTGTGTATGGTGTTTTGACTAGCCGCTAGAGTTGTTGGCAAACGGTGATTCGAGGGGTAGAGTTGAGACGGGGGTGCAACAGGTTGCGTTGGGTGGTGGACTGTGTGAAATGTGCTGCTAGTGGTTGAAACCTCGTTTGGATAGAGGGCACTATGAATCGGCATTGCCGCCGGGGGTAAAGTGTATGGATGCACGTGATGCGCCGGGCTCACCGATATTGGACTTGAAGCTTGAGCGAGCGTTTGTACACTTGGTCCTGATATCAATCTAATCCGCTGAGGCACTTGATAGACTTGATGAGTGGGCATCGAATTGAATGCTGAGCCACCAGCGCCGAGGAACCTAACAAAAGGTGGCAGCGCCATTGGTGGCCGGTTCATCATGTTAAATCTACTGTTTAGTTTGGATAGAGGCGTCTGAAGCGAACCGGAAGCTGTTATGGTGCCACCTGTTAGAGTCGGCAGCTTGACCAAATAAGCTGGGGCTGAAGTTAGTGGAAATCTATCCGACAGCAACTTCACTGGATTCACCTGTTGAATGGGCGCATGCATCATGCTAGGAGGCGCGAGCAGTTGAGCGGCGGGCATGGTATAGCTAGCGTCCATTGCAACGGGAAATCTCGTCGAGTGGGCGTGGTGACCGAGCCCGCTGAAGGGGTTCAAGTTGTGGTGATGGTGGAATCTAGGTCTCGGACCGCTACTCAAGGAGTGCAGACGGATTTTAGGCGGCGCCGGCGACAGCGAGTAGTGCGAAGTCAGCGGGGCTGCACCTGGCGCTTGGAATATCGGCCTCACATTGTGGCTGGCCGCGGTCAACAGGTGAGCGGAAGCTGGAGATAGTGGAGTCAACCTGATTGATGGAGGCCTGTGACTTCCGATTAGAGGAAGAGAATTTCCAGCTGAAAAAAGGGAGCTGTCTGCAAGCGGCGGGCCAATGTGAGTGCTCTTTGTGGTCTGACCAAAGGGGTGGACTCTCGCCGATTCGTGCACGAAACTATCCTGCATTATCTGTTTCTCCAGCCACTCAGGTATCGGGCGGCCACCAATGGTATCGTCAAAGTCTGTTGAAGGTTGATATATGGAGGAGGAGTTGGGCAATAGGCTATACTCGGTGCCCGCTAGAGTTGACCAAGCACCTGTTGCTAGGAGCTTGGGATTGTGGTTGCTTGCGCTGGCCAAATTGTTGCCACTTGTTGCCGTTGTTGATTGGCTCGAATCAACAGATGAGCTCGCCACTTGATGCTGCAGCTTAGCCACATTCTGTTTGAGAGCCTCGATAAAAGCAGACTGTCTAATCTTTTGCTCATCTTGAGGTTGATGGGACTGAAACAAAGTTTGCCTCTGACTCGTGGCCGCCAGAATGGCGGCGATTAGTTGCTCGCGTTCGCGCTTTTGCTGCTCCTGGTGGCCATTCGTGCTGTTAGACGAAATGTTACCCGTGAGAGAATTGTCATTAAAACCACCTTGCGTTAGGAAGCTCGACATTTGATTTGAACTCTCCCCTGATGGACGCGCTTGGTGCCAGTTCGTTTTGCTCGATTTAAAGTTGCCGCTTCCCGATACACTCGGCGGCGCAGGCAAATTCAAGTCTTGGTAGATTTGAGCCTGTACCTCGTCAGGTATACCAACCAATTTGGCTTGCTTTAGTATTTGCTCCATTTGCGAATGATACTGTTGCTGTTGTTGTTGCTGCTGTTGGTGTTGCGGGCTCTCTTCTTTTTTGGCCAACAAACTCTCAACGAATTTCATCAGATCACTGCTAGCGATCGAGGAAGAGGTCGAGCCATTCATACTGAATGGCGTCCACTTGGGAGTCTCGCCGACAGGTAATTGGCTAGCGGTAGTTCCCAAAGAGGCTAGCTGGGAGACATAGGTGCTCATGTCTTCCTCGCTCATTGTTATTTGCGCGCCAACAGGTGAGCTCGCCGCCTCGTTGGCATCGACTCCGCCACTTCCGGTTTGCGGCAGAACCAGTCTGCCACCTTGCTGCTGCATTGAATGGCCGAAAGGATGGAGCTGATTTGGAAGTTTATAAAACTGACCATTCAATTGATGGACTTGAGGCTTCTGATAATTGAGGGATGGCAGAAAGTTGGTTCCGTTGGGCAACATGCTCGCCGGTCGCGGTGTATACACCTGCTGTATCAGACTTGGCGCCGTTGCTATACCTACTAAATTCGAATGAAGTCCGCTAGCCGGTTCTCTAAGAGGTCTCAATGGTGCAATTGGAGAATGCATGTGTGCTTGTTGGCTAGCCAAAAATGGTATCTTTGCTATCGGGTTACCAGTGGGTATAGTGGGCATTTGATTAGGACCAAGGACCATCGAGTTTACAAGCTTCCTGTTGCCTGGATTTGCAGTAACAGGAGGTTGTTGTTGCTGGTTGTTATTATTGTTGGATGGGTACTGGTGGCTATCGTAAAGGTTTTGACCCAGCAGGTGGTGCAGCATATTGAACGAGGCCAAATTTTGAGGTAATAAGTGAGAAAACGCCATAGTGGCCGAAGGACTGACAACAGGTTGCTGCTCTGGCAGCTTAACGTTGAGAGCTAAGTGCTTTGTTGTGGTCGCCAATTGAGCTGGTACTTTCGAACTAATCGTCGGTGATTGCATAACAGTTGTCGTCGTTGCAAGTTTCACAGGTTGCTGTGAAGCTTGCGATGGTGGCGACAGGTTAGCCTTCATCTGACCTCGTGAAGCTGCCGCTAGAGCTCGCATTTCATTCAACTGCATCTGCAGTTGCGTCCGGTTTACAGAAACAGGTTGCCTCTGTATAAACTCATTGACTAAAGCCGGCCTCTCGATAATGCTAGCCACAAAGCCCAAATGAGCTGGGCTATTGGTGCTAGTTGGAACGGCATAAGTTGTCGTGGATGGTTGCATCGTGGTTGTCGTGGTGGTTGTGGTGGTTGTGGTTGGCGGTGGTTGCGTGGTACTTGTACCGATGCTAGCAGAGGTTGCTGGTGTCGACGACAAGGTTGCAGGTTGAAACAAATTAAACGGATGTAGATTAACTTGCGACTCCCCCCGTTGTTGTGACTGTTGCTTCTGGTGCTGCATCTGGTTGTTAGCTACCATTTGCTGAGTGTACGCCGTGGGTTTGTTCAAAATGTGATGCAACAACAAGGGATTGTGGTGCAAATTTGGATGCGGATAATTGAACCATTGATTCGACTGACTAGTGCCAGTTCCATTCTGTTGAGATGAGCCTCTGGATTGTTGCGATTCGGTTGCACTGTTGATTGGCGCCGAAGTGGTTGTTGTCGATTGTGGCGGCGTCGGTGTTGGGGGGTTAGTACGCGAGGTGCTACTAGAATGAGTTGGCGTCGCAAAAGTTGATGTGATAATCCCTTGGCTACCATGCGCTGATTGCGCAACAGGTGGTAGTTCGGTGGGCGCTAGATTGTCCACCACAATTGTGGTGACGGTACTGGAATCCAATGGAGGCGACTCAGTGGTGGCATGTTGCAACATTGATGTCGACGATTTGTTACGTAATGACATCAGATTGCTTAGCATATTCTGGCGCATCACCGGCGATCCATTCATGAGACTGATATGCTGATTAGCTCCGCCTGTAGAGTTGATTGGTGCAAGTGAAAGCTGACTTCCGTTTAGAGCCACAACAGCGAAAGAGGCCGCGGGTAAACCGCCGCCACTTGCAGTGGCCATTAGATCGCCACTTTGCAAGTCACCCAGGTATGATTGATCGTAGTTGTCTTGATAGAATAAAAACTGGGGTTTAATCTTTTGCAACTCCTGACTCGTCAATTGGGTACTATGAACCGTGAGCAGTGGAGGCAACATTGGCTGTGCATGTTGCTGAGAGTCTCTCTGAGAGGTCGTCGAGTTTCCACTTCCGGTCGACTGCTCTAAGTCGCTGCTGCTCTGAGTTGTTGCATTGATGATGATCCCACTGCTCGTTGTTGTTGGAAGCGCAATCAAAGGCGAAGGTGTAAATACATGAGGCTGCTGCATAACCAAGGCCGACCAAGCGGGCGGCTTCACTGCAATGCCGTTGAGTCCATCCTGATCTCGCTTGTTCAATCCCTGTTGCGAACCACTTGTGGCTAGAAGTGAGTCAATGGATGCGTTCAATTTGAGTTGATAATCCAAGTCGAAGTCGTCGTAGTCCAGTGGATTGGGTGGCGAGTTGCTAGTTCCTGTCATGACCTCAGCAAACGGACCTTTCTCGTCTGAAGTTGAATTGGCGGCTGCCAATTTGGTCAACATAGTTTGGGTTTGAGACTGACTTTTACTGTTATTATTATCACTACCTGGCTTAGTTTCCACCTTGTCCGGCGACGACTTCCGGCTACGCACTAGCTGAGTGGCTGTGGTGGCGGGGGAGTTGTCATTTTGGAATCCACCTGGACCACTAGTAATCAGATTTATCAAGTGGGAATCCAGCTGACGATGAGAGTTTGCCTCATCACTTTGCCTTGATGTTGGTAAGATTGTTGTTGCATCATCTCCATTCGCATCGCTATCGTCCAATATATCCACCTGATGATCTAAACTGGACATTGTAACGAGACTTGGGTTTGCAATCAAACTATCCACCGTAGACGTCGCTGGTTGAGGCGGTGATTCATCGTGATCTAAAATGACAGAGGCAGAGGGAAATGGGATTTGCTCGCTGGGTGTCTCGTCGACGTTTGAGAAGTCGACGATACCCGAACGGTGTTCCTCTGTAATTTCTTGATTACCTGTCGGACTAATTGTCGTCGTCGTCGTCAGTGCTGCTGTCGATTCATTGATTATTCCACTCGGCGAGTTATCGAACCAATTTGAAATTGTGGTCGTTGACATGGTCGGCGTTTGCAATTGATTCGCCGAGTCCGATGCACTAAAACTTGTGGGTCCATTTGAATCGACCGATACAAAATCATCAAAGGCACTTGAGGTGCTCGAGGCGCGAGGCCAAGGGGTTGTGGTTTCCGTTGCAGCTAGTACAGATAACAAATCGCCGTCGTCATCGTTGTCGCCATTTTTATCAGATGTCCTATTGATGCTTGCTGAGTCAGTCGACTCCATTACCTGTCGTCTATCTGATTCTCTAGAATTTGGCACAAGTGTGGTGGTTTTGGTTGTTGTCGTTGTCGTTTTTGTTGCTGTTGAAGAGCTTGGTGTCAAAGGTGAAGTTGTGCTACTTTGAGGATCATCATTTAAAGTGGAAGCCTCTGCCGATGAGGTGCTCACCAAACTCGAACAGGTGTGTGCCGAGAGACAAACTACTAGCAATAGGTGAATGGAGATCATGAGTCCAGTCGATGGCCATTTGAGTTGTCCTCTTGCATTTGCTCGTCCCTCTCTTCTCTCTGTTGATCTATGTTGTTTCTTCTCGAATTTTTGGGATTCATGGAATAAGATATACATTTGAGATAGGTCAATATCTATTAGGGCAAATTTATCTTTCTTGCACTTCTTGAAAGCCACCTTCCACTCGCCAGTGTTTGAATCTTCGCTTGGTGGCGGGCGTCTCATGATTTTGCATCTTCCAATTGGTAAAACTAACATTTAAATCCTTTGCCACTAAAGTTCCAACTAAATCTTGTCTAATTATCTATTAAACTTTGTTCTGTTAATTATAGCATGTGAGCCAACTATTCTAACTTCAACTAATACACTTGATCTAATGCACTTTTGCAACGATTTCATGGCTGATCATTCAAGCGACGAGCTTAGTGTCGACTGATCACCAAAAGTGACCAACGAAGGTAACAAAAACAAACTTTGCCTATCTAAAGAGACTCTCGAGTCTCTAAGTTGGTTTCATTCTCTCACATTGCTAAGGCTAAGGTCAGAGAGAATTCGAGCGGTTGAGCGAACCTCAAAAGACTTTCGATGCTCTTGCTGCTTGACCACCGAGGCATCAATTCAATTCTTAGGTGGTGGTCACCTAATTGGAGTTCAATTGCTTGTTTTGTGCGATTCGATTTCTAATTACTACACACGTCTCTTGATTTCTATTGAATTTTTGAATGGAAACTTTCTTCGTCTTATGCTATGGCTTGACTTGATTGAACGGCTTTGCTATGATACTTTCAAATCTTTCAAACTTCTGAAACTTGAATTGAATTCTATCTTTTGTCTTCTCGGCCCACGAATGATATTTGCGCCGAAAAAACCGCACAAACTCACGGAGGACATGCAACTGGATGAAAGATACAAGTTGCTAAGAGTTAGGCAAGAGGAGAGATAGTTCTCCCGATGATGAATTGGGCAAGTCAGAGGAGAGGGGACTGAAAGTGGTGAAAGCGGCTTCGTGGTACCTGATGCCATCGCTTACCGCAGTTTGTCCTCAGGTTCTAGACATCGTTGAGAGTTCAGAGACTTCAAAGTGTAGCGGCGGCAGCAGCAGCAGTATTGACAGGTGTATCATCGTAACAGGTAACCACCGTCGACGCCGATGGTGGTCGTGGCCAGTCCCTCGAGCTACAGGTGGGTCATAATTGTAGTAGCGATTCAATAAGTCACAGGTAAGTTTACATATCGATGAACTCTCCCGCTCTCGATTGTCTCAGTAGATTTGTGCGAGCGCTCATGTTGAATTTGCGCAATTTAGTTGGTTGCTGTAGTCTTTGTAGCAAAACGCCGCTATCGGCTGTCGAAGATACTGCGCCATTGTGTCAGTTGAGCTTGACGATTCCAGCTTGATGTTGTTTTGCATTCGGGAAGACAATTGAATTTGTTGACTTGGTCTTCCCAAGTGTCGAAAGTGAGGCGCAACAATGAGACGACAGATTAGCATGCATTTAAACGCATCATTGGATGCACAGGTTGGTGTACCGCTCGCCTGTTTACTGTGACTTGGTATTGCCTCCTTGTATCATTGTGCTCGATGTTACACAAGTAGAGATGCTCTATCCGGAGTAAATGAACCGACACTCAGCTGGTCGCTTCAAATCGACCCCACAAATCGATTTGAATGAACTGGACATGAGCAACAGAGAAACAGAGTGAGAGTTCATTTCCTAGTTCGAGGTCCTCGTTTCCCCGCGTTCACGATGAGACAAATTTGCATCGTCTATTTTCAAATATCGTCCAAGGAGTCGAAAGTTTTCCTTAAGATTTGAGCGATTGTTTCTTCGGTCAGGGAAAGTAGTGGCTTTGCGACACCTGGCGGCAAAATCTTGTCCATCCCAGCCACTGTAGTCGACGACGTCGCAACCAAGCAAGCACAATGGATTGAGTTGTCGGAGTTGGATGTGCGCAATCGACAGGTTGTCGCGGCTAAAAGTACCACTATCCTCGCTTCTTTGGTGGCCAAGTGAGCAGATACTGGGCTTCAGGTGGTTTGTCGAGCTACTGAACAAAAGACTCTCACTTCTATGTAACACAACATCGTCGCTTAAACTTTCTCTCTTTTCCGGGCATCAGATTATTATCCGAGATTGAGACCATTGTGTGCTAGCCGGTGACAATTGCGCCAATTCAATGATGATGGCGAGCAATGGGCATGATTCACACCCCTCCATCCAATCGAGTCTCAATGGTGTGCTTAGGAATCGTCTCTATCGTAGATCCACACAATACAATGGACTCCCGGAAGAAGAGTCAATGATGATGATGATGGCAAGTTGACAAGCTAATGCTTATAATTGACTGATCACCTAGCCAACTTCAAGTGCAAGTCTCTCTCCCTCGTTGACTCTAACGTGATGAGCTTGCATTCCCACAACCAGTCTCTTCTGTCCAATGAGAGTCTATTTCACCGGCAATTGGATCTGGCAGAGATTTTCCAGATTTCTAAATGTTGCCTCGTTCGAGATGGAACTCAAGTCATCGAGTTCGTGGCGAGCCACGGGACAGAGTTGTAGAGATGGCAAAACAAGGAGAGGACTGAATATGAACAATGGATTCATTGGTGTTTGCAGTCAAATCAGGTTAATTATCATATTACTGACCGCATGTTTATTTATTAGTCAACAGGTAGGCACAAGTCTCATTCACATTTATCACAGATACAAACCCCACGCTACGTCGACGCCAACAAACACCAACCAACCCGAATCTATCATACCAGAGCAGCAACTGCAAATCATCAACTCAACAATGATGCTCCCACAATCACAAGCGATAGGCGAGCAGCAAATGAGTTCATCGTCTCAAGTTTTGGACAATCAGGAGCTTGGCACCTCAACTTCAGCGATTGAGTTTAGCTCGCCAATGAAGAGGATAATGGAGTTAATTAGCCATCACCATTCGCCATTAATAGTTGTCAGCTCATCGAACGAAAATCCACCTCCAGCTACGGCGCCACCACCACAAATACAAACCCAAATTCCATCACCCTCCTCGATGATACAAACAAATCCTCAACAGATTCCAATGATTCCAAGTCAGAGTCAAGATCCCAATAAGAATACGGCAACGGACAACTCAATGCTAAGCTTGGTGCAAACTCCTTTGGGGTCTACGCAGTTTCAGCTCACCAACGACCAGCGCCAATGGACTCTGATAAATCCAAATCAGATGGGACCTAGTGCTGAAGTGAGCATGCGACCGCAAATATTGACCGGCCAACAACAGCAACTCATCCAAACCGCAGTCCCGTATGAGCAGACTTACTATTTGAACGGAAACGATATTGTTAATGATGGAGGTGGGGGTAGCAATCAACAGTTTGCTGTTCTGCCGGCCGGCTTCCCATTCTCAGGTCTACAACAGCAACCTTCTCACCACCACCACCACCAACAACAGCAACAAATGGCCTTCACCACGAATCCTCAGGTGGCCGCGGCGCAACAACAAATAGCGAGCCAGTTACAGCAACAAGTGTCCAACTTGGACAACAGCCAAACGCAACCGATCTTTTTGTCATCCTATGTACCCGAAATTCCGATTCAGGCAATGGGAGGAGGTATTGGTGTTAACAAGCAACAGGTCGTTAGCAATCCGTTTGGTGTTCAGCAGCAAGCTCTTCTGTCGACGCCCCAGCAGTCTTCGCAAACCAACTCCGTGCCCAACTCAATCCAACAACAAATCCACAATCAGTCCCAAGATGAGAGCTCAAAGTCTGACTCTAACAGTAATGCTGATCGAGACAGAAAGTCCAACACAAAGGCTACCGAAGATCCGGATGATATTGATAACCTGGGCAAGTCAAAATCCAACTCCGATAGTAGCAGTGGTGGTGATGCCGATGGTGATGATCCAGATAATTTCTCTACAGGTAAGAGGGAGAGGCAAGAGTTAAATTATGATCCAGATGAGGATGAGTCTGCAGGTGCAAAGGCCAAAAGGAGCAACAACGACGAGTCGGAAGAACCATCGAGTGGGTCCCTTAGCTACGAGGACAAATACGATAGCGACAAGGACGGCGATCGGCCGCCCTCGAGTCAGCAGAAACCAGAAAGCGGAGCCGAGAGCCGATCGGGTGGTAGCATTAGGTTCAGAGCAGAGCCAACAAATAGTGTTGTGGCCAATGGGCTTGTCAATGTTGGACTCAATGACGATTGTATGCAATGTATCTGTCGTGCCTCTTCAGGATGCGACTACCTGTTGCGTTGCATCACTCGAGGAGCCGACGAAAAGTATTGTGGTCCATTCCAACTAACGGAGGATTATTGGACTAAGGCGGGTTCATTGGGAGACTCTAGCAACAACTTCAACTCATTCGAGGAGTGTGCTAATGATATTGATTGTGCCGCTGAAACAGTGACCAATTACATGAAGAAATATCACAAAGATTGCGATGGAGACGAGAATATTACCTGCATGGACTATGCCCGGCTCCACAGGTTGCATCCAAACGAGTGCGATAATACTGAAAAGTTGGCCAATCATTTCGACTCATACTGGGCCAAGTTTCAGAGGTGCGCCGAGGGATATAACAGAACACGAGATGGAGAAGATGAGGACATCTAGATGCCGCTACTCGATGTTAGGTTACGTAAGGTAATCTTTTTTGTGTATATATTCAAGTTCCAATAGCATCGTGTCTTATGTAGAATGTAATTTCAATTCCTATCCATTTGATTTGGTTGTTTCTATCAGCTCACTTTCCTCCAAGAGATTTTAGAATATCGAAAACAGTGCTTGCATCCGAGTCGTCCTTGAATTTGAAGATGGTCAACTTGCTGCCGCCACTTGGTATTGGCATTATCATCTGTATGGCCTTGCCAAGGAGCTTGATTGGAATACTTGAAGTTATATACTCGTTGAAGATCACCTTCAACATATCCGGATCCTGGCGCAAAACTAAATGTAACTTGTCTGGCGTATCCGCGCTCTTGACAAATAACGTTCCAATGCCGGTCAGATTTAATTTGTTGTCATCAGCCTGGTTACTTCCCGACCCCTTGATTCGCTCGTATAGTTTGCACCGAATTGAGTGCTTGGCATTGGGTTCCTCGTATTTCTCAATCTTAGGCTCAGGTGGTGGCACATCCTCGCCCTCCTCGTCACCTAGATTATTATCAGTCGTATCTTGTGAGTTTGCAACAGGAACTGTAACTGTAGTGGACATGGATGAGCCAAAGATGGAGGCCGAGGTGGTTGATGTATTGAAGGCTGTTGATGTATTGAAGGCTGTTGATGCATTGAAGGGTGTTGATGCATTGAAGGGTGTTGATGTATTGAAGGGTGTTGATGTATTGAAGGCTGTTGTTTGTGAATCGTTGCCACCAAGCGATGGCTTTGCTGCTGCTGCCGCCGCACTTCCAAAGCTAAATAAAGGAACCGCAGTGGGCAATGAGAAGGTGTTATTGGCCGAGGAGGCAGGCGCCGGGTTTGAGGTCCCCATCCCAAACACGGAGGGAAAGCAACTTGGCACCGTGGTCGTTAGCGACATCTTCTCTGGGTACTGTTTTTGGAGGTCGCATAATTGTTTTGAGTAGTCTGTAAAAGTTGGACTAAAGTCAAAGTAAGGTGACTCTGAATGAGATTTCTTGATATATTCAATCAGATCCTGATTGAGCTGCTTGAGCTCGCTGTAAAACTTGGGATCCCTTTCGCCTGTCATTTTGTTGTCTATTTTCAGCGAGTACAGTACCTCTAAAAACTGGCCACGAATCCTTGGTTCTTGATGTCTAATAAACTTTTCGAGGTTTCTTCCTGCTTATTTTCTTGGTATTGATCGATTCCTTGATGCTTCTTCTAATTGTATTCTTTTTCTTTTTCTTGCGCTTGAAACTTCTGTTTACATTTGATGCTGATTTTATTTAACGCGCACGTTGTGGCCGCTTTTGTGAGCGGGTGCTGCCGGCCGCCATGGCACTTGTTACATATCATATCGGCTGTTCTTCGTTTCTGGACACTGTGACGATGGAGTGAAAAATCACGTGGTACTATATTTTGGGCGGGAATTCGGGAAAGTCCAGAAATTTTGGCCACGCCCCCTTTCCCGTGTTCAGTAACATAGAACGCCAACAGCCCTAAATTTTCTGCCTATCATTCCAACAACTAGAGGTCAGTATAATCCACAGAAAATTTCACGAAGATATACCCAACATTAACCAATCTCTTCCCTTCCAAACATTTATTTCTCCCATAGACTTGTACAGAAAAAAAGATAAGTAAAACTCATTCGCTCGAGACTGTATGTATAAATCTGAGATTGGGTTTGTTGTCAAGGTTCATTTGGCCGCAACCTCCTGGACTGGAGTCGGCTTTAGCTCGGCACTTGGAGCGGCATCCGCCTGACGCTCTGGGTAAATTTTAGCCAACTCCTTTACTTTCTCAATGTACAACTTCATTGCATCAAATGTGTCCATTCCCTTGTGCTTAAGCCACTCCTCTCTCTGTTTGTTCTCGATGTCGCTATTCTTCGCCTCTTTTGTTGTATATATAAATTGTATTTGTTGTTGTTGTAACGTAACGTAACGTAATTTAAGGAGTTTTGGCGGCGAGATATCAGTGAAGAGATGGAAGATAGTTAGTGTGTTGCCTTTCGATAGATCAAATTTGGTCGCTTTAGAATGCTGATTGTTTACCACTTGAAATCAATTAAGGACCAGAGGCACGTCTACTTTCCACGCGCGCCAATAGCGGCTCGCGCCTCGCACTCTCCAGTTTGGATCAAACGATTTCTCAATCGGCCAGCTAGCTTGCCAAATGGAGCTGTTCATTTACATTCTTCTATTGATATTATACTTACCCTCTACCAAACAATCGCCCATCGTAGCCTGCTTGAATATTCCGCACATCATAAGCTGGTCTTCTTTGGAAACATCCTGTAACTTTCGGTATTGTTCGCCTGCTCAAGAGGACACACAAAACAAGTGTAATGCACGAAGATTTATGAAGATGAGAGCCACAAAAAGGGAAAATAGAAGAAAATATTAGTTGTCTTAGTTAGTCTTGGATTATTTCTCGCACCATAGTTCGTCAATCCTCTCCTCTCATGTTCTCTTGCCTAATCAAATCAAATTATACAACAATCTCCCTCTCTTTCTCTCTGTCTTCATTCTCTCCATTGTTGGAATTATTGAGTTATTTTCGATTTCTCATCTTGAGCGATATTTACCTGCGTTCACAAACAACCAGCCAAAGTCACCGAAGGCACGCGTGTCGTACGACATACTTATTGCTGTATTGAGTTAATTAATTAATACTACAAACACTTTAACACTTGGACTTTGACTGAAGGATTCGTTGGATGCTTCAATGAGAATGCCGAATGGAAACTAGTATTGAGGAATTCGGATTGGAATGGGACTGGGCTAGGAAAATGAGGAGAAATAGCAAAACTCAGTCACTTGGAAGAGTAGATCACCTTAATTTCAACTCCAACCAACAGGTGAGCAAAGAGAGAGAGAGATAGGGGGGGAAGACTCAACAGGTTGGCGGGAGAGAAGGAGAAGAATAGTCACGATGGAGTAGTAAAGTAGCTAGTAGCAGTATACTTTCCATGGGAAACCATTTGCTTGGCCAGGCAAACGGTCGGTTGATTGTTGGCTTCTCCGCTATTCAAGTCGAAGAAGCTACCTGTTGTCATCCCAGAGGATGGCGAGGAGTTGATTTCGTTTGCCTTCGCTGCGCACCACACGAGTGCTCCTCGCTTCTCGTCGAAATGCTAAGAATTGGCTACTGGTTTTGGAAATACAATAGTAATTTACCTGATTTTGTGACGACTGCCAGAGAGTACGACAACAACAACAACAGCGACTTCGAGCTTGAGTTTGTAAGTAGCTCAAAAGGAGTAACGAGGCTAGCATTGATGGAGCTAGCAACAACAAGAGAAGGGGAGAAAGAGATGAAGAGGCAGCTACTTGAGGTGGCTAACCTGAATGTCGACGACATTTTAAACCAGCTCCACTCACCACCCCACGAGTCGGCAGTATTTTCACAACACTCTTGAATCTAACTCAAGGAGATCGTTCCGAACGGTAATGACATGCAAAAAACCACCTGGTTTTGTGAGCAAGTGAGCAAGCGAGCAAAACACCGCTGCTCACACTCAAACTACTACCTGGCCATTGGCTAGATTCGACAACAAGGAGCAACTTTGAGTTGAAGTTTCTCGTTCCATTTAGGCTAATTAGTTGCGCTTCGCTCGCGAGTCGCGAGAGAAAGGAAATCAAGTGAATAGTGGGATAATTGTCATAGTTGACACGAGTGAAATTCTATACGGCAACCTGTGCGGTTTGGAAATGTTGTACCACTAATTAGTTAGAAATCCAAGATCTGGGAAAGTTTTGCTTGAATTTACGCCAAACGAGATGAGCAGCAACCAGTGGTTTTAGTGTGGGATTACACTTTGCAAACGTGTTACGCAACTTTGGAGTTTACCGAGGAGAGGCGGCCAGATTCAAATAGAAGCAAGGGTGCAGGTTTTAAGTGGAAGTTGAAGAGAGTGATGGGTAACATTGAGAGACATTGTGAGTTCCATTTGCTCACTCTTTGCTTCCCTAATCTCGGAAAATCCATAGCTCTATCAGTCATGTGGAGGGCAAGAAATGATTCCAAAAGCTCAAGCGAAACACATCGACGATTTGATGATCTGATGACATCTTAACAGGTGCCCACCATTCTTTACTTGTAACACATGCTATTAACAAAGGCCTCCCATCCTTTCTATCTACACAAACAATCATCTAGACCTCATCAAGGGTTCAAAACCTTCAGACAACCTTACAAGGTGGCGCCGGATGTCTATTGTGGGCCATGTGCGACTTGACTAGCGTGCCCTCGGTTAACGAGGCCAGTAACGACAACTCGGCCGCCATCACAGTGGAACAGATTATTCTCGCTAGCTTACAGGCATTACTATAGCCATCTAGGCGAGCTTCGCGAATATTTATATTTGCTTGAGGTATCTTCTGGTTTGAAGCTGAAGTTGGCGTCGAGCCCTTAATGCCCATCAATTGTAAGTACTTGCTCTGGTCAGGTAATACTGTGCCGCCGCCGACTGTTCCGCACTCTATGCTAGGCATCGAGCAGTAGACGGCTAGAGCTCCATGCGAATCCTTTTCCAGTGTCAGTAGGCACATTGACGACGAAACCACCTGTGCCGCATCCTGGCCGGTGGCTATGAAGATGGCCGAGACAATGTTTGCTGCGTGACAGTTGAACCCTCCAATGCTTCCAGCTAGAGCACTCCCATCCATAACCTTGCTCTTCCAAACCTCAATCAGTGAATCGACAGGAACTTTGAACACCTTTCTCACAACCTCAGCCGGCAATAGGGCTGAACATTCCACCGACTTGCCCCTTCCGTTGATCCAATTTATGGCCGAGGGTTTCTTGTCGGTGCACATATTGCCGCTTAGTGTTAGAATGTCCATCGATGGAAACTCCTTCTGCATCTCCTTCAGTGCCATCTCGGCGCCTTTTGAGCACATGTTCATTCCCATTGCATCGCCAGTTCGAGCCTCGAATCGGATATGTAGTTCGCGGGCGCCACTCGGAGTCACAGTGAAATCAACTAGCTTTGTGTGCTTCGAGGTGGAACTAAAGTCTTTGGCAATCTTCAATCTGTTTGCCGGCTCCTCGAGCCAATCCATTGCACGATTTCTCTCCTCCAATGCATCCTTGTATTCGGGATTTCGGAATTTAACAATTGGAGCACGAGTCATGCTATTCTTTGTGATGCGACTTCTAACTCCACCACTTCGGGTTAAAGCGGACATTCCACGAGAGGTGCTGGCAACTAGGCAACCCTCGGTGGTGGCTAAAGGCACGTAAATGGATTGGCCATCCAAATTAAGTGGGCCAACTAGGCCAACGGGAAGACGGACACAACCGATAACATTCTCACAACAGGCGCCCACCACTCGAGTATAGTCAAAGTCAACACTCTGTGGTAACCTTAGCACATCGGCTCTTCCAGACTGCGGCTGTGGTTGTTGTTGAGATAATAATGTTGGTATTGAAGATTGTTGGTTGTTTGATGAATGGGATGGAATTGGGCTGAGCTGGTCGAGTTTCTCCAACTCTCTGATGTAATATTGTCTCCTGATTTCAACGCAACGCTTTGCATTTGCCTTGCCCAAAATTGACTCCAACTTATACACCGAAACATGTCTCAGTAGCATAAGTTCGATAATTTCTTCATTGCTCAACAGAGTTGGATCAAACTTGCCGTATTTAACCATCTGAGTTAGCTCCTCAATGGATCGCTTCGCATTGTCTGTATCTGGAGGTGCTATAGTCGTTGTCATCGTCGTGGTCGTTTGTGGAGACTCCTTTAAATCTTCAGGCATGTTGTTGTTGTTATTATTATTATTGTTCATAGTTATCATATCGGTACCTAGAGTTTCCGATGTTGCAGTTGTTGTTATGTTTAAACTTTGGTGGTGGTCGTCGCTAGTCATGTTTACAGTTGTCGGCGACAAGGAAATTGAGTCTCCGTCCTGGTGACTTGATATCTCAACTTGCTGGGATGGCGTAATGTACAACATTTGACCCGAATAATAAGAATTAGTGATGATTACTTTCTGGGCCTAATAAAATTTCTGATTCTCTCTTTTCGTTTGATTATAACTTTGCTGTTGATTTTAGTTAAAATTACAATTGATATTCTCGATTTGTTTCAGGTAAATTTTTTGAGTGGTTTGTTCTAGAAAATACTTAGCAAATTGGAGCGAATCCTCCAAAGATAACAAGGAATTGGTTAAAACTATTGATTGAGTAAAGTCCAAGTTGGATATCAATGATGATGATGAGGATGATCGTGATAATATTAGTTAAGCAGATTGTTTCTCCTTCCTTCGTTCTATTTTTGAAGTAGTGGATATAAAATAATAACAATTGATGTTGAATGCAGTTCTCTTAAAATTGTTTCAATTTTAATGCAATACAAATTCCAAATCTAACCTAAGAAATTTCGAAACTGTAAGTGTAAATTTAAAAACTAACCTAGTTCTAACTCTAGTAGGTTCCTAGTTAACTTTGTTGTGGTGATTCTAATATTAATGGTAATAATAATAATTATGATGATGATGATAGTGAGCCAATATATTCTATTGAGAGTTGAGAGATAAGATAAGCTATTTTTATTTGTGATCTAAATTATCATAAATCTTCGTCTAGTTTATAGTTTTATGTTGCTAGATAGGAGGAGAGTTGCAAGTGTACCTGTCAAAGGGTGAAGATCAAGGGAATCAAGAGCCTAGTGTGAGTAAAGTTTTTCGTATGTCGTCAACTGGGCCGCTGGGCTTTGACCTCACGTGCTGGCTGCTGCAACTTCTTCCTCTCCCTCTTTCTCTATGCAATTTTCTCGCCTTATCTCCGCTTCTTGGCTCGTATCTGCCGTCGCTGCTCTTTGCTTCTGCGCGCGTCTATGTGCGCGCGTCAGCTTCAGCGGATTTGCCTGACTGTCTCAAAGCAGACAGACAGACAGTCTGCTTTGTCTCTAGCTAAAGTTTGCGGCTGTACAAACACAACGGAGCGTCATCGCTGTCGCTGTGGTTGTTGTCTCGCGCTGCAGAGGCGCGCACCAGTACAGTAGGGCGCCATAGGCCAATGCACAAGCAGACAGTAATATTAATGCGAGAAAGTTGCTCTCATTTGTGCTGTGTCTCGCTGGCGGCACGCAAGCTTAATAAAACATCTTGCCAAGCTAATGGTCTTGCTAGCGCTTCACTTTGCTCACCATTGAAATCGAACGAGATTTAGTGAGCAAAGTGAAGCGAAAGTAAAGTGGGGACCATGTGAGCTAATTGCGAGAGACATGACATGACACCATCGCTGCCCATCATTCGGCGACTTACTTAACAACCACTTGTCGCCCTTCCAAAGTGCTGCGCCCATCTCTCGTCGACCTAATAAACTTTCGTCGACACTCTTTTCTGTTTAGTATCTTCTGTGCATTGCGCTAGCCACTAAATGAAAGGGGCGCCCACCGCAAAGATAGGGAGGGGAGAGAGGAGATATGACAAGAGAGTAGCGGCCGTTCAGCTCGTGGGTCGAAATAAAAGGGCAAAGGAGCTATAAAAGGAAAGAAGTGGTCCAGTTGGTTCAATCTAAATGAGTCAAGTGGAGATCACAACTTTTGTTGCAACCTTAGTGTACTAGTAAGCTCATTGCTTTTGTTTGGAGTGCCAATTCTATTATTCAATTGTATGTCAGATGAATCTGCCGTTTCTATTGGACCAACTGACTAGCCAATCGGCTAGCTGATATGGCCACTTGGCCACTAGCACTCAACTAACACAACGCGGCACAAAATAATAAGGTCGTCCAGCTGATGACTTCATCTTTGAGTTATAATTGTTGCCGTTGTTCTCGAATGGATCTCTCTCTGTCTGTCTATGTCTTTAACCGTCGCTGTCTGTCGGTTCTACATGATGATGAGTCACTTGAAGTTTTGTCGCAAACTGCAGCTCAACTCCTAGACACAAATCATAACTCTAGTCTACGAGTTGAGTGCTAGTTGCACAACACAGCGACACAACAAACTAGCCAGCTCTCTAGCTAACTAGCTAACCAGAGCGCCAACAATGTATTCGCCAGATTGTCTCATATCAGTTGGCTCCTCATATCCTTACAACTTGTAACTAATATCTCGTAGCCTGTCACGAAACTAACTGCACAGGATAAGCTGAATTACGTAACGTTCGCGCTGGTCCATCAGTCTCGCCTCTACTTGCATCACAATCTCGATCTCAATTCCAATCTCAAATTCACAGACATAGTCCGAGTGTGTCGGTCGTGCGCGACACAATCATGAAGGATCTCGGTGGTGGTTGCTGCTGTCGCTCCTCAATCTCACCACTAGTATTATTTTTCGCGCTATTTAGTTGCTTCCCGTTGTTGTTGCTTCTGTTGTTGTTGTCATCGTCGTTTCATGTTGATCGGCCGGTGGTCGCTTGGTTTAACGTGCAAGTGATGCAAGCGACAGTCATAACCAGATACTTGCAAAAACCAACCTAGCCGTCGGAGACATCTATGCAAGAGACTTCAACGTTTGCAAAAACTAGAAACGAGTCTCGGTGAACAAGCAAATCCAATGAATAGAGGGACTCGAAGAATCTCGCTCGTTGAGAGAGTGAGAGACCTAGAGAGACAGACTAAGGAGAGAGCTCTATTCTCACCAGTAAGCAAAGTGTGTTTTGCATGACAGTTCCATCAAGTTGCCGGGTTTACCGCTAACCTCGAGCGTCAATAAGTTACTATGAGTCACTAGTTCATTGGGATTGGAATCGAGTCACTGGTCGCACCTGGCACCCGGTTTCTCTCCGACACAGACTGCCACCTGTTTGAGTTGTGCCACTAAAACTTTGCTCACCACTCTCGACGAGCGACGAGCCACTAGTCGACTCGTTTGACCACAATAGGAGCAACCTGTTGTCTCGATAGCAACCGGTGGCAGCAGAACCCGTTAACTGTTGCTTAGCCAACTTACTAATCTGCTAAACGAATGAGTATTTTGGCCGCAGTTCAAGCCCCGCGCGCACCCAAAGTACAAAGTCTGGTGTCTGGTTGTGTTTAGAATGAGCTCTTTCGATAGGAATAAGCCTGGTTCAAGGTGGCCAACAATCAAATGGCGAGATGGAGCTCCCTCTCTCTCTTCGACCGAGTTACTCTTGTTGCGTCACACAATTGTTGCATTTTACTAACTGATAACCCGCACGAGATAAGTGAAGTGACTTTGTTATTCAGTAGTTGGTTTATTTGCCAGTTAGCTTGCTAGTTGCGCGTGTTGTTCAGCTTGTTGCCCACTTGACTGGATCTCGTCTCATGAAGCAGCGGGAACAAGTGGCACAACAGGCCAGTAGTTGCTCGCAGGCTCAGCGCCATCCACTTGTTGCTGCTGGACCGCTAGCGCGTGAAGTCCAATTTAGTTACAGGTGTTAGTTTTTTTCTACCATCAAGCTTATGGTATGTAAAATAATTTAACAGACTCGGGAGTAGCCTGCGGTCAGTGTTGCTGATGTATAATACACAATTGACGTTGCGCTGCAATACCTTAGGGTAAGAGGAGAAGGTAAGCTGCTGCTTATAATTTTACTCAAGTGTTTGTCTCTCTCTCTCCCACTTGCTCACTTTCTTTCACCTTGACAATCACGACAAACACGGCAACAACAGCAACAACGGCAACAACCACGACGATGATGACGACAACCGTCCAATCGACGGTAGCCAGTACGAGCGCCAAAACTAGGGGGCGAGTCTTGCGTGTCTTGCGAGATTTGCCCTATCTCCTCTTGTAAATGAGCAAGCTTAGTGAAAGAGCTCGTGTTGAAAAACCTCCGATAGGATAGGCAAATTGCAGGTGCGAGATACAGTTGGTCTCTGTATGTCTCTCCTCCTTTCATTAGGTCGACCGGTTGCTCGCTCGCTCTCTCTATCTCTCGAATGGGTTGAGCGCACTTTCACCATAGACACACAAGCAACAAGTGGTTTGCACGCGCCACTCGCGCTATCTAACTGTAGCTCTCTCGTAGCCCGCAAAAAGAGGGATAGCAAGAGAGAGAAAGTTAACGCAACTTGTGGCTCGTAAAAAGGTTCCGTTAACTTTAGCTTGCTCGATGGTTTCTCTTCTGGTTGTTGGATTGGAGCTTTGATATAGCTGGCTCGTCGCTTGGCGTCTGTCGTCTTTCTTAGCCAATTTGTAATCTCACTTTAGCCGAAAGGAGTGAGAGTGAAAGTTTTACTATGAAACTTTGCTTTAGTTGAGGTGCAATAATCAGGGCGAAAATCAACTCTCATTCTCCGTATCCCTCTTATTTAGGTTATAGTCGTAACCAAGACATTTCTCTTCTTGTCAGCCTTAGAATTGCAAGAGTATTTTAGTTTCACGCAACGAGATCCGCTTCTTTCAAGTCCAATTGCACGTCGCCGGTTTTAGTTCAGTCAATAGAAAGTGTCTAGTTGAGAAGCAACATCAAACACCAACTTCAACGTCACCCGAAATACCTAAGCACAACAATACCAAGCCATTAATCATTGGAGGCTTGTGGAGAACCAACAAGATCTAATTTGAGCAACAAGAATTAAACCCTAAACAAATACAAGAAAAAACATCATGCGCTCGTTCCAATTAGCGACTTCCGTCTCGGCGGTGGTTGTGTTCGTAGGCCTGGCACTTGTCGCCTCTTCTGTTCAAGCTCAACAGGCCTTCGATCCAAACCAGTGGCAGGCGCAACTGGCTCAGCAGCAGCCGCAAGCAGGCCAATTCCAAGCTGCCCAATTACAAGAGCAACAACTTCTCGCCTCCCGTCAGCCGATTCAAGCCGATCTACAAAATCAGGTTGCCGCTTTGGGCGCCCAATTGGCGGCCGCCAACCGACAGCTCGAGTATTTCCAGCAACAATTGACATTGGGACAGCAGCAGCAACAGGCACAGCCACTGCCGCAACAAGTTGCTGCTCCGGCTCAACCTCAATTTGCGCCTCAAGCTCAATTCCAGGCGCAACAACCTCAATTAGCTCAGCAGCAACTTGTTGTCCCTCAGCAACAGGCGTTTGCTGGCTTTGCGCCACAACCACAAGCGCAACCAGCACAACAACCAGCGCCAGTCTCCACTTTGGTTGATGACGCAGACTCGCAAGCCGATCCTAGAATTAGGTTCCAGCAACAGCAGCAGCAACTAGCGGCTTTTGGTATACAGCAACAACAACAACAGCAACAACCTCAACAACCACAACCACAACTCGCGCCTCAACAGCAACAACAATTAGAGGTCCAGCGCCAAGCTCAGTTGCACCAACAGCAACAGTTAGCTGCTCAGGCGGCCCTACAGCAACAGATCCAACAGCAACAGGCGCTCATCCAGCAACAACAACTTGCCCAGCAACAGGCGGCCGCTAGGGCTCAACAGCAGCCAACCAGCTCGCCAATTGACCCTCCAAGTATCGAGACGTCGCTTGCGGCCAACCAACCGCTACAACAGCAGCAACTACAACCACAACAACAGCAACCACAACCACAACAGCAACAACCAATCCAACAGCAACAAGCTCCACCGGCCAACATGGCAAATCCTCACAATCCACCAAAAAATGATGACAAATTCTCAATTGGATTGGGAGTCCTGTCGCCGGGTTACACGCAAAAGTTTGGAAACACTGCGTTGGACTTTAATCAAGATAAAAATGGATTCTCTTTTACATTGAGTAACAATGGCCACAACAATCAAGCACCAGCGCAACCTCAACAGCAGCAACAACAACAACCAAAGACGACCGGTTCCAAGTGAGCGAGTTTATGTGTGCGTTAGTTCATAAAGCTAGCAAACTTTTAGCTATCTACTAAAACTTTGGCCAAGTTAGTTGGTCGACTAACTGATTGACTGACTGGCTAACGATTGCGATTGATCATTTATCTTCTGCTTGGTTGGCGAGTTTTGTGAATATCTCCGCAAAAATGTTAACTCTACCGAGATTTCAACGCTGAGATCTCAATTCCTAGATCTTGACGCGAAATCCTGAAGCAAAAGGAACTCATGACTTACTGACGACTTTTATCTCGGTTGGCTTTAGGTCTATGATAACAACTAGCAACTAGCTTGCAACCGACAAAAACTCAGTGGAACTTTTCCCACACACTTGGCTACTTTCGATTCTCACCAGCGATCACGATTCAGTGGCGTCGACGGGAAACTAGAAGCTAACCAACTGAATACAGACTCTCCTTCTTTATCGCTCAGTTCATACACTTCCGGTTTCGAATTCATCTAGTAAGAGGAGAAGTTCTGGCAGTAAAAACTTACCACTCGTGCCTTTGGTGTGCCTTATTCATTTGCCATCTTATTGAATCAATGATGCGAGACGATGATCAAGTAAAAGTATGAATACAATTGTGCCCGTTAGATTCGTTTTCACAAGTGGCCAGTTGAAAAGTCAATGAAATACTCGCTATCCGCCTGGATTTACTCTCAGCCATCACCTTCACTTTTATCCATCCATCGATAAGACAATTACTGTTGCTACAGCTTCCTTAAGTTCCGCGATCTTTTAAGTTCAAATCCTTAATCCCTCTATCTCTTTCTCTCTCCAACTTGCTGACTAGAGTTTTACCTGTTAGTTGCAATTAGAGAACGAGAGAAAGTGAGCAAGTTCTTTTTTTGCTTGGTTGTCGTGAATCGACAAAAAGTGGATATCGGTAGATTCAAGAAGAAGCAAGGAGCTTCAACACTTTACTCAACCCGCCACCAGAGGACAGGTGCGTTTTTTCGCGCGCACTCGTTACGTAAGCTCATAGCATCTGAGCCAACAAACAGAGTTTACAGTTAGGTTAAAGGCAGATAACAACAACAAAAAGTAGTGATCAAAGATTGAGTGGCTAGTTCACAAACAAAAAGTCTCGATAGTAAAGTTTATTTACCAATAATAATAACGACGATGAAGCTTACGAGGAAGATGAAAGATGTGGAAAGTTAGCCGAGAATGTCACCTGATTGACTTTTGATAACCATTAGGCTGCGCACAAGTGAGCCGACCGACTAAGGGCAGGCTAGCGTCCAGACAGATGGCCTTTATTTCAGCCGACACGGCGACCAGTTAGTTGGCTAGCGAGTGAGCTTGCCTTCTTGCTGACCAACTAGAAGGTTACGACAGGATGTGCGCGAGTTAAAGGCGAGCCAGTTGAGCAATTGGAGGGGTTTCTTAGCGTTTAATGCGGACTCTAGCCTACGAAGTTGAAAGTTTAGTCTTTAGAATGAAAGAAACACAATGAAACTCCTCGTTCATCGTCTTCGTCGTAAGAGAGGTAGTAGTCGTTGCTCCTTTAGCTGTTGTTTGCGAGCCAACAGTTTGTTGCTATCTTTTATTGTTGCTTCTCACTCGCTTGCCTCCAACCTGTCTGCCGTGCCATGGCTACCACTCTGCCTATCGGTAAATGCCTCTCAAGTTTCCCAGCCCATCAGAGTCCAGATAGAAGCGAGCTGGCTGGCCAATTGCGGTGGCAGCGGCGGCAGTCGAGGTAGCAACAGTAACTGAGCGGCGGCGGCGGCGGCAGCAGTAACAACAATCACCCAAACTGCCCCCAGGTAGGACTAGGGGAGTTTGCTGCTAGAGTGCGTTAGGCCAAACAACAACAACCACCACCACCTCAAATACGAGCAGTTTGCTGAAAAGGTGGCCTCTGTGCTTCAACCAAAACGACCGTCCAGTCAGTCACTGAGATTACCTGTGTGAGTTGAGATGACCACCAGAGCAAAGGCGAAAGCATTGGGCGCGAGTGGCCAGACCACAAGGCGATCTTCTCTCTTCTTTGCGCCACCAAACTGCCAATTGTTTGTGTTTTCTTCACCTTAAACTGCACTCAGCGTTTGTGACGACGACGACGAAGTCGTCGGCTTCACATAGTTGAAGTAACAACAGAGTGGTCACTAAACTTGATCGGCTATGGCGTTTTCGCGTTCATGTTTACCTGCATCCACAGGCTCTGGGCGAAGTTTGTTCTTCTGTGTGTTTTGTTTCGGGAGGCAAACAAGGGAAGATACAATTGCCGGGCGCCTCTCGCTCTCTGAGCCGCTGTTGCACATTTTGCGCACGGCAATCTTGGGGCCCAGGTAAAGGTAAACTTGGAAAGCAGGCAGGTAAAGTGACCAACGCCATCCACAGGTAGTAGCGGGCCGCTAGTTAGTGGTCGCAGAGCGTTGAAAGATGGGTGACTGGGGTGTGTGGCGCTTGCGGTGGAATTCCAATGGTGCGCGCTGTTCTGTGCAGTCCATCGGTCGTTGGTGAGATTTTTCCTTTGCCGGCTTATGTAGCATTGGCAAGTGCGGGCGCGAATGGCCGTATACAGGCCAATGGGCGCGCCGGGTCCACTGGAATCGAGTGAGTCATCACTGAGTCCGCTTAGGCCAACTGCTTCTCCCACGCCCACCAGTAATCCGACTGCAACAGGCTAGCGGACAGAGAGACACTGTGGTGGCTGGCTTGCAAGTTGCAACTAGAAATGCGTCGGTCGCCACTGACCACTTGCCCGCTAGCAGTGCCGCTGCTGCTTCTGCAAACCCATTGGGCTTTGTGTGTGCCTCACTCTGCTTCGGTTGTCTTCTTCTAAATTTTTTCCCCATTCTCTCAAACTGACCGCTGGATCGAAAAGGGGGAAGAAGAATCGGCAAACAAGGCGAAGACTGATGTAGTGAAGACACAGGAAGAAAATCCCACGCACAGGGCAGTAGTTTGATGAAGCCTTACAATTCTTTTTTCAACTCAAAAATGGAAGCCTTCCATTAGACAACAATCGAATTTATTAATTACGAGCCAAGATAGAGACAATAATAATTATTGCTCAGACCTACAATTGCACTTGTTTCCCCCTGAAGCAACTTGGAACCTCTCCGCTGAACTTCACAGTCTAGATCACCCCAAAATTACATTCTATTATACTATAAAATATTGCAATCAGATCACCTGTTGCTTTTGCTAATATCTAGCAATCTCGCACAATAATGGAACTCATTTCATCTACTACCAGAGATACTTAAAATAATCACAACCCTTCAATTGTAAGATAGTTCATCTAAATCATCATTATCATCAAACTAATATAAAAGAAACCAAAATGATCTCACGAACCAAAACTGCAAATCGCACCGCGAACTTGTTAAGTCGACGAAAAAAGCTGACCACTACATCTCAAAAGACAATGCCACCTGCAAGATGGTTTATTATACTTTTCATAATGATATTTACACTAATTTTGGCAAACGCAGATCAGCAACCAACGAAAAATCAGTGTCCACTTCCCGGAAATCTGGGTAAGGGTTGGACTTTGCTTGGACCGAGCAAGTGCTATAAGATATCGAGTAATGTTAAAAATTACTCCGGTGCTGTCACCAGGTGCAGAGACATCTCTTCTCAGTTAGTTGAGGTAGAATCTGATCACCTGGCTGATGGAGTTAAAGCCACATTAGACTCACTTAGCGGCCTGATTCCGGCTGTCAATAAGTCTGATATAATAAGATCCTACTATGTAAATCTATCACCAGAGTTGCAAGAACAATTCCAAAGATTGAAGAAGAATGGTTTTTATAACGAAAGCTCTCATGTGGATGAGGATGGAGGAGCACCCGAATCGGGCATTTGGCTCCCACGAGGTGATCCGGATGTCATCAAACACACTGTTGATTTAGATCAGCACAAAGACGGTATTGGCTTTGCTCTAATCTACTCACATGCTGCCGGACGCTGGGGCTTATGGCCAGTCCCGGCCACAAGAAGATTCTACTTCATTTGTGAGCTAAACATAAATCAGGAATCGCAGAATTCTCGCCAAGATAGACCACAGATGCTTTCGCCAAATACAAAACCAGTTGACAGTAGAAGAAATGTTGACTTGGAAACTCAACCATCATCTAGCTCCGCCAATCACTATTACTCGATCACGAACGAGCAACAACAACCATCGCAACAAAACCATGACAAAGGAGCAACTTCGACCACAACCACTACAACCCCAGCACCCGAACCATCGAGTCTCCTGTTCCGAGAGCTGCCTCAGGATTCGTTGGTAGTCTTTGGATCGACTGCCGAAATGCGCTGTAGTGCGCTAGATAGCGAATCTACGCTAACCTGGACTTTCAATAATAGGAGTCTGATCTCATCGAATCGAATCAAGTCGTTTCCCAATGGAATTTTAAGAATTGAGCATGTGAGAAACTCAGATTCCGGAAACTACACTTGTTCCATAAACTCAGGCGGAAGTATTGAGAGTAGAACTGCGCGCCTAGAAATAATCCAGAGACCTATGGCACCAGAGTATGTCTCAGCTGAACTACTCGACAAGCTATCAACAAGTGTCCGTATTAAGTGGACTCCAGGCTTCGATGGCAAAAGTCCAATCATCAAATACTCGGCTGAGATGCGCACTGTAGAGAATGATAACTATGATGACATGAGTTTCCCTCAACATACTTGGGAAATGGCCAAGGCAAATATTTCCGCGGACTCGGTTAGTGTAATTATAACCGACTTGAAACCCGCCAAAAAGTACATATTTAGAGTTAAGGCAGTGAATAGAGTTGGCACTAGTGATCCGAGTCCTCCAACCAGGCCATCCATAGAGATTCCAGTCCAGCCACCTAGCTCGCCGCCGGAAAATTTTATGGGGTCTGCAAAGAATTCCACATCAATTGCGCTATCATGGCAGCCCCCACCAGCTGACTCACAAAACGGAGTAATCAAAGGCTACAAAGTTAGACACAAGCTCGCAAATTATGCCTCAGATACTGTGTGGTACACCACCGATGTACCTGATGCTGCCCATTTGAGTTATGTCCTGGATGACCTGATTGTTTGGCAGAGTTACGAAATCCAGATAGCGGCCGAGAACGACAAGGGATCTGGTCCTTTCAGCTCTAGTATCATAGTTAGAACCAAGGAAGGTAAACCGGATAGACCACCTAGATTTGTCCACTCTACGGCGACGGGTCCAACTTCGATCAAGGTCGAATGGCGATCTCCTCCTCCCCAGAACATCAACGGTCAGAATCAGGGATATCGAATTCAAATTTGGCCCGACGCCCATCAATCCAAACTTGTCAAGGAAGTTTTAGTTCCACATAACAGTGCCTCACCCGACCAGGTTACCACTATCGACGGTCTCTTGCCATATACCGACTATTATGTCACAGTCAAGTGCTATACCAATGCTGGCGACGGGCCGGCAAATGAGGAGCCGTTCAAAGTCAGAACTAATGAGGACTTTCCTGAAGCAGTAACGACATTGGAGTTTGCAGATGTAATTGATAAATCTCTCAGGCTTGTTTGGAAACCGCCTCAGCGAGTTAATGGCGAGCTTGATCATTACACGGTCGAGTACTCAGAATCATCGCATTCTGACAAGAAAATACTGAAACAATTCCCAGCCGGAACCACCGAGACTATTATCACTGGTTTGAGTCCGCAGACGCCCTATACATTCAAGATTATACCCCACAACAGAATTGGCCCCGGCCCTGGAAAGACGAGCTCGACAACAACAAGTGTTCCTCCCGTTTTGCCAGAGCCACCATCAAATTTGGTGGTCACTAGCATTAGTCCACGTTCAGTGACCATTCGGTTTGATCCAGGTTTCGATGGAAATGCACATATCGAGAAATGGATCGTTGAAGCGATGCTAATGAGTCGTGGTGATAGTCCCAATAGTTTCCGACACATCTACACCTCGACAAATCACACTCAAGGCAATACAGTGGTCGTGCACAACCTTTTACCTTTTACCAACTATCAGTTGAGGTTGATTCCCACCAATGTGGTTGGATCAAGCAGGTATCCTTCCGAACCAACCAAGACATTTCAAACTGCCCAAACTAAGCCGGAAGAGGCACCAAGAGATCTGACGATTGAAGACATAAAGAAAAACTCAATTACAGCACATTGGTTACCATTAAGCAACTACCTGTGGCTAGGCAATCCAAAGGGCTACAACTTAACTTGGTCGGAGAGCAACAACTCGACAGTCCAATACTTCTTCATCAACGATACCCGAGCTGATTCTTGTGTAATAAGAGATTTGGAAGAGTTTACAGATTACGTATTCAGAATATACGCAGTCAATGAAGCTGGCTCGAGTCCGGCCAGTGACACTGTTTCAATAACTACTCTCGAGGATGTACCAACATCCGGCCCAGCCAACCTAACGGCACATGCCTTATCGCCCAGCACTGTGAATGTTGAATGGAACTCCATACCAAAGAGACATAGAAATGGAAATATTCTAGGCTACAAAATTCAATATCAAGTAGCAGACAAACCGGATGCACCATTGCAACAAAAGACTGTTGAAGATGGAAGTATCAAGCATGAAACTCTCAAGGATCTCAAAGCCTTTACAACCTACAAGCTAGCAATCGCTGGTTACACTTCCGTCGGCGAGGGCGTCTTCAGTAGCGCTATCGAAGTACAAACCCTTGAAGATACACCAGGTAAACCTCAGAACTTGACATTCACATCAGTGTCGCAGACTAGCGCGAGGGTTTTATGGGATCCACCTGAGGATCCTAACGGAGAAATACTTGGTTACAAGGTGTCCTGGTACCAAGCCATGACCGATGGAAGCAAAGAGGTAGCCTCTCATGAGTTGCAACAAAATGAACGAACATTCAAGGCAACTAACTTAAAGCCAGATACACCATATGTCTTTACAATAACTGCCAAAACTAAGCAAGGTTGGGGTCAACAAAATAGTCAAATCTTATACACCTATGATTCACAGCTACGAGCAAATCTGCCATTCTTCCGTGAAAGTTGGTTTGTGATATTATGTGCCTCTCTGAGTATTGTCATCACAATTATTATAACGTCGCTATTGTGGATTCAAACAAAGAGTCACAAGTATAAGCAGGAAGCAATGAAGCAATCGACAAGTCATGATAGACTGGGCGATGCTGGATTCGTCATCGACAACGAACCTAGCCATAGTCATTATCACAACACTGGATTCGGCTTGTTGAGTCAGAATGCAAACCACAGAAGGAGTAATGGAGCACTAAGCCAGAGCACCGCTAATTTTACCCTTCCCAAGTCACCCCCAAGACCACACTTAGGTTCGGTTGTCTATTCGGATGATGGCGACGATGATGTTTTTGAAGATCCTGTTGAGAAGAACAGCAATCCAGTCAAGAGCATGGCCGGAACCTCTCATTATGGAAGTAGCGGTGATAGTCTAACTGAGAAGCCAAGCGAAATAAGTAGCAGCACCGGGCCCGAGAGTGAGTCCAACGATGACGAGTATGTCAATATGGCCAATAGACACTTTGTAAATCATTATGCAAACGTCAACGGAACCCTCAGGGGTCGGAAGATTTGGAAAAAACAGAACAAACACTACTCAACCCAAAGAACCAAGCCTAAGTTGCCGCAAAGACCTGCGCCAACGGTTCCACAGGTCCCTGGTGGCGAACCAGGATCATCTAGCTCGGAGGCCAACAGTAGTCAGCCAACTCCTGGAACATCAGGTATAAGTTCACTGAGACCTGGTAGCTCAATCTATGGTGAAACAAGTCACCGCAAAGAGTCCCCACAAATGAGCTTGAGAACCCTAACATCACAACCAGGTACTAGTGGTCCGAGTGGCATTGATGCTCTCGATGGAATAGGCATGTCTGGTAGTCAAAACCAAAGCCAAGAAAAGAATACTCAACATAATGATCTGCTCAACAGTCATATAGTCAACTTAAATGGAGGAAGAATTACAGTAGACAATGTGGCTGGTAGTCGGGCACCTTTGCCCGGCTTTACATCTTTTGTTTAGCATGATATAACATATCTAGTTCAACAATAAATTGAATGCCCAGATTTCATTTTTTACTTAAAATTAAGTTTGGATTGTATCTCTTGTAATGTTTTGGACTGGATTGGATTGGATTGAATAGTATTGCAGCAGCAACAACAAATATTATTATTCGATTACTGTGCTGGCTCGAGCTGTCGACTCTCTGTTTCATCTTCCTCCATTTTCCTTCTCTTCACCTTCTTCGGTTTGCTGGCCTCCTCGTCGCCGTCTGCTTTCGTAGTTTCCTTTGGCAGTGTTTCAGGTACACTAGGTAATTGGTCAAGTTGTTCGGATATTGCTGGCTTGGGTTCTAGTTGTGCTAAGTCTGGTTCGGTTTGCACTGGTGCTGGCTCGGCTTCTATCTTCGTTGGCTTTGCCTCCTCCTCCACCTCTTCTTTCTCGGGCACAGGCGCTGGTTTGGGCTTGAGGCTCTCGAGCTCTGCAAGCAAATCGTCCTCGTTGAGACGGACTGATGATTTAGATAGAATGTTATCTATTTCTCTCTGTTTCTCGGCAGCCTCTGCATTATCCTCCATCATTTGTTGAATGTCATCGATGTTCATTAGACTATTGAGTTGCTTGAGTGCCTCGCTTCCAACCTTGAGACCCTCCACAACACTAACTTCGATTTGTGTATACTCGATATCATGGACCAAACCTTCTAGGGTCATTAACTGCGTCTCTGTTCTTTTCAGGATCTCTTCGAGACATTTGTGCCGCCTTAGAACTACTAGAGCCCTTTCTTTCAGTCCTTTGTTGTAAAGCTCTAAGGCCAACTGTTTATTCTTCGTCATATCAGCCTCCGTTCTGTTTTGGTATATTTTAATTTTATCTCTTTGTTGCTTTAATTGAAATATTGCCCTATCCTGATCGGTTACCACGGGAGCTCGTCGCCGAATACCAAATAAGTTACCCATGATTTAATAACTGCAAGACCTATGACATCGCCCAGCTAAAAGGTCAAGAGGTAGAGGAATAAGTTAATGACAAGAATCACACAAACATTGGAAAGGATTTGTGTCTTTGTTTATGAAGTTTCACTCTTGAAAAAGAGCAACGAGCGACTCATGTCATGTGTGCGGTGAGCGAGAAGCGAGAAGCCGAACAACTCAGCGGATAAAGAAAAGAATCTCTCTAAAGGAGAGCGGGATAAGGAAAGAAGAGAGAAAGCTGCAAATGTCTGTGATGCTGTCAATACTCTTTGGCTGATGTTACACTCTCTCAAATGTAGTTACTGAATGGAAACGCATTTTGCGACACTGCGAACCACGCGCTGTGTTTTACCAAAATCAACCATGAATTTAACGTTTCGTCAGATGATCGATGTATATCAATGTACTAATTTAAATCTTTCATTAGATTCCACTTTAGATATTGGTCAATATCAAGTATGAATCTCGAATGACAATCCAACAACGTCAAAGATAGAAACTAGAACTATTGCATCACATTAACAGAACTGAGCCTCAAGTTCAAGAACACGAATCAATATTTGGGAATAACTTTTATTTCATACACAATTAGTGACAGCTGGGGTGTTACAGTTTGCTTGCCGTCAAGTTTTCGTTTGGACATATATAAGAGAAGCAAGTTGACCAAACTAGCAGCCAAAATGGGTAAGCCAAGATTACCCGAAAATTCTGCACTCATAATAACAACCCTACTTGTCGTTAGGATTCTATCAGCCTTCTATAATCTAATCTATGACTGCGATGAAACTTACAACTACTGGGAAATCGGCCACTACCTAATATTCAAGAATGGTTATATGACATGGGAATACTCGCCTCTCTATGCTCTTAGGTCTTATTTTTACCTGTGGTGCAACATATTGCCCTCGTTCATTGTATCCTTTATAATCTCAAACGAATTGTTTTTATTCTACATGACAAGACTCTTCATTGTCCTATTTGGCGTCTTCTGTGAATTGAATTTCTGCATGTAAGTTGAAGTTACCACAAAACGTCTAGACTGAACAATATCTAGCAATTAGGACTAATCAAACTCTCTCCCTCCGGCATCCACAGAGGACTTAGCCGATGTGCCGGAACAGGTGTTGCTCGCTATTGTATGGCAATCCTATTAATGTCAAGTGGCATGTACTTTGCATCCTCATCCTTCTTACCGAATACACTTTCAATGCACTTGACAATGATTGCCTACGGCGCATGGTTTCGTGATGAATACAAGATGACAATTTTCATTGCTGGCCTGTCAGTTTTGATTGGCTGGCCCTACGCGGCAATCGTGTTGTAAGTACATTAAGTCTTATTAATTGACTGTCATGATCAAGATGAATCAACATACTTGACAGCAAATAACTAACTTGTATATCGTCTTGTATATAATCTACTTACGATAGCATTCCAATAACCGTGTCGATGTTACTAAGCAAACGCAAGATATTATACTTCATCTTGGCCCTCGTGTATGCAGTTATAATCCTCATCCCACTGATAGCTATTGATTCATATTATTATGGAAAGCTTACTGTGAGCCCCTTGAATACTGTCCTTTATAACGTGTTCAATAAGAATGGGGGACCGGAACTCTATGGGGTTGAAGGATTCTCGTTCTACTTTATCAATCTATTGCTCAACTTCAACTTAGTTTTGGTGGCAAGTCTATTTAGTTTGCCGATGTTGATTCTTAGCAAGATATTTGTTACAACTAGGAAACATAAAATGCTAGAAACGAGCCATTGGATATGTGTTATTAGTATGTTAATCTGGCTGCTAATATTCTCACTGCAATCTCACAAAGAAGAGCGTTTCATGTACCCGATCTACCCACTAATTTGTGCCTCCGCTGCTCTGACCATCAAACTTGTTGAGCAATTTGTTAAGGGCAACAAACAACCATACTCATCCCCAGTTTTCAAGGCCATCGTTTGTGTATGTTGCCTAACATTCTTGGGTCTATCGATGTCAAGAGTTTTATCACTATATCAAGGTTTTAAGCCAACCTTTAATGTCCACTCAGATCTCAGGAGGTATGATCGCGAGGGGCTCATGAAGCCAATCCTATTGACCGCCGACAGCAACGACGAACAAAACGCTAGTGGCATGCAATATATAAATGTTTGTTACGGTAAAGAGTGGTACCGCTACCCAAGTAGCTTCCATTTGCCAAGCTCGCGTAGGTATCGCATGCGATTTATTAGATCAGAGTTTAGGGGGCAGCTACCAAAGTTATATGAGAACGATGGAATTAAGAATCGTGGATTGAAGACACATGTGATTTATAGTGATTTCAATGATATGAACAAAGAGGAAACATCTCGTTATATTAAACCAGAGGAATGTCACTATCTAATAGATTCTTCAAGTCAACGAACAAGAACAACCCAATTCGAGCCAGACTATTCACTAGATACCAAAAATTGGCAAACCTTGTCCAGCCATAAAATGTTAGATCTACACCACTCACCAATTATAATACGCTCGTTTTACCTGCCATTTGTATCTGAGAAGCAAAATAGCTATATTGATTATAAATTACTTAGGAATACTAATTTATTCGCCAACGTGTCAACAAGTCGGCAATAGGACCAAGCTAGAATTAGTGTTGTCGTTGCACTTGAGTTAGTGAGTGAGAAAGTGGGTAGGCCAGTCATAAAGCTTGAACAAGACACCCATTTAAGAAGTCAATCCAAATCTATCTACATTGTCATTGAATCTTTCCTTATATTTCCTCCTCCTCTGTGTTGAGGCCTCGGATCGCCAATGCCGGGCATGAGTAAAAGTTAATGTTTGTAACTGTTCTAGATTTGGAGACTTGACTATCATATTCTTTGAATCCACCTTGAGCAGAGACTCCCCAACCTCAACTTTAGGCAATGGTTTTGTGTATTGATACTCATGCTCAGTATCTGGATGGTAGGAGACAAAGCAACTTTCGTCTTTGCTCAACAAAATCCTTCTTGGTTTAGTACTAATACCTCTAATGAAAGTTCTAATCATGTTGGTGTTGAGTTTGACTGCGAAATAATGCCGATATATACTAATATTTTGTTAATCCAGTAGGTTACCGCTATCTGATAGATTGATTTGCAACCTGCTACTAGAGTCGCCGTCGCAGCATCATCAGTGTTTATCTCGAGATTGATGAGAGAAAATTTTGCCAAAGGCACGTTGTGCTCTCACTTTTTCTTTCCCCCGCTCTGTAAGCTTAGTTTTGTGTGTTGTCTACATGTAACCATAGGCGCCAGAGAGCAAACTTTTTGTGCACAACAAAGCTTCGAAACATTGCAACTTAAGCGGCCGGGCTGCCTGACTCAACTGAAACTGCCGGCCGGTTAGCTAGCCGTCAGCTCTAGCGACCGTATCAAAATCAGCAACCACAACTACAGCTATGATATTCCAATCAGACACAATCGCGCAGACAGACGGGCGCTTGTTAGCCGGTGGCAGTTCGAGACACACACTTGAACAAACCCGCAAACATACAACGCACATTCAATGGGTAGACTGCCGGCGACGATGTTGAGACTCGATTTGGTGCCGCACACACATTGACTGCCGTTGCTTCTGCTGCCGCAGCCTATACAAGGCTTTCGACAACAACAGAGAATGAGAGAGAGAGAGAGAGAGAGCAAACAAAACAGAGTGAGAAACAGACAGAGAGTCGGTTGATCCGAGAGGATCGAGCAGTGCGATGCACTCTCCGCTGTGAGTGTGTTAAAAGTTAGCTTTGCTCTCTGTGTGCAATGAATGTTTGCAGGCCGATGGACTTGGACTATGGATACAACTCACGCAGTTGTTGCCAATATCCTCGCTTTTCACTGCTGCAGCCTGCTATAACGTTAACGTTGACGTTAGCACAAGCGACGAATGCCAGTGCTATGCGGCCGACTATACACTGCAGGCAAGCAAAAGCAGGCGGCCTGTTGTTGTTACCATTGAGATTGGACTTTAATGGTGAAGAAAAATTCATTCGTCTCCCTCTCTCTCTTTCTTCTCTCTTCTCTCGCCATCGTCGGCGTCGCCATTTGCTCTCTCCGTCTTTCGGTCTCCCTGTTCGATGCGACAATCTGTAAAATAATAAAATGGAATTGGATCAGCAACTGAATTATTACAAGAAGAAGAAAAAGTAGCCTTTAATTCAAGATAAGAAAAGGAGAAGACGGAGTAACCTTGTTTATGTTGCATTTATTGTTGTTTTGTTTGTTCCACCAAAATCACCACAATCGCCAAAACTCTTCGGCACTTTGAAAAGAAGGCTGATGAGGTCGTTTAGCTATTATTAACTATAAACATTGAATATTTTACACAACTACAACTACAACTAAAACAGCAACAACAATACCAATAGCAACAGAGCGTCGCGAGAGCATCAATCATTCAATCAATCGATTGATGAACCTGTCGACTAGACAGCTAGCTAGCAGGAAAAAACACCAGGGAGAAGCAAGACAAGCAACTCTACATCACTAATACTATTACAAAACAACTCTCGCTATTGCCCATCTCCTCTCGCGATCGATGTAATATTGTCATTATTATTATTATTATTATATTATATTATTATTATTATTATTACTATTACTATTACTATTACTATTACTATTACTATTACTATTAATCATTAACACTATCATCAACTCGATGGTATCATCCAAATTATCTCAAGTTAACAAGTATAATACATAGAAATTATAAGCCGTTACTCCTTAAGAAACCCGCGAAACTCGATAGCCAAATGGACAACAACAATTGGAGTTCCACGCTGGTTAAGAATTATGATGAAAAGAAGACCTATTACCTAGTTAAATTAAGTGAATCCTTCTCAAATACAATCCAGGAATACTCCGCAGCCCAACAAAAGAAAGCAAAATCGTCAAACCATAACCATCATAACAACAACTCCTCCGATTACGATCAACTAAACAAATATTACCAATATTCTTTAGAAGCTTTGTCGATACCCCTGGTCAACGCAAATGTTGCCGCTAAAAATGGGACCAGTAACAATGTCACCAGGGAAGTACCGACAATTCAATTCCATGGCTCCTATGGTGCGATTAAATTTCCGAATGGAAAGTGCTATGACTTTAGTCTCGAGAAATCGGCGAACACCGTCGAATGCATCAGGCAAACCAAGAATAAATGGGAGACTGTCGGTAAAACAACCCGTTGTCTACATGTCAAAGGCAAGGATGATGTCTATCAGAGGACGAGGACGAAGATGGAGGCAGCCGAGCAGGAGAAGAGAAAAAATTGCACCAAACTAATAGAGGAGAACAAGAAGGGCGCCTCAGGAACTAAAAATCCATCGTCATTGATTGTCACTCCTGCAATTTCAAACCACAACAAGATCCACAAGACCAATTCTAGTTATAAGAGCCATAGGTCAACATTTAACTTAGCCACAAATACATCATCAACAAATAACTACAGCAACAACAATAATGTCAGCGCCAGCGGCAATCTTCACCACAATCTCGATCTAAGCGAATATCCTGAAATCACAAATGTTGAACAATTGAAAAAGTACAAGGCTGAATTTGATAAAGATTACCAGGATTATCAACACTTACATGGTTACTTACACACGATTGAAGAACGATTCAGTAAATTAAGAGAAACGTTGAAACAAAGCGCAGAGGGATCACAAGGTTGGGAATCCGCTAGGAAGCAAATAATTAGCGAATACGAGCGAACCAAGAGTGATAGCAACTTTCATAAGGCACGAAGTAAATACAAGCAATTATATAGTAAATTGACTCATATTAAGGACAGGATTTTCAAATTTAAACATCAAAATAGAGATAAGATAAATCATAACAAGCCAATTCACATGAATAAGAGGCGCAAAAGATAATGTACAGTGGCACACAAAAATGGCCACGAATTCTTGATTCTTCATGTCTAATAAACTTTTTGAGGCTTCTTCCTGCTAATTTACTTGGTCTAGATATGATTGCTTCTTTCAACAATTGTATTCCTTTTGCTTGCGCTCGTAACTTCTGCTGTTTACATTTGTTGCCAACTTTGCCCCGCGCGCGCGGTGTGGCCACTTTTGTGAGCGGTTACCAATTTTGTGAAACTCTGTTGAGCTACGTGAGTCGAATGACTTGCGAATAAGACAAATTAAAATATCCCATATATCTCTCATAACTATTAATTGTAAACTCCAAGATTGTTTCGTATCATACAGAAATTAGTGGATTCCTGACAAAGACTGACAATACAAGCCTCATTCAGACAAGGTTTGGACGCATGTCGGATCCAAAAAGAGACGAAGAGATTGATCTCTTCAGTCGGACAGCTAAAAATGTCGAATCGAATCTAAGTAGCCTGCACCAGAGGAGTGCTTGGGAAACTGCATCAATGGGATCTCTGACACAAAAACATAAGTCGAGTTCAGTCATCAACGATTCTGCCGACGAAACTGCTAGTCGCACCCTACTGGACACCCGCAACTTTGGATCGATAAGTGGACAACAATGGCCCTCACCTTTGGCAACTGCTCCCGCAAACAATTATAGATCTGTTGGGGATTCCTCACAACTACAAGATACACCAGTGAACAAGACCACACTCAAAATTAATCCTAGAGACAAAACCATTGCAAATGAGACCACATTCATGAGACCCGGTGACATTGGTTCGAGTTCAGCTTTACAATTGGCTCATATTATTACACAACACATATTATTACACCCCTTTGTTGCCCTTAGAAGGACATGCCAAGTGAACAGAAAGTGCTCAAGCTTCATATGTGTACAACCCTTTTCCCTAATGCCATTCATGTATCACCTGTCGAGAAAACAAGGTATCCCTGCCCTATATAAAGGACTTAGCAGTGAACTACTAGTCAAGAGTGCTACTGTTTGCACCGAAAAAGCTATAGCAAATTATGCAAACTGGCCGACGGAGGTTGGAGCCAAGAGAAAACTCGAAACAATCCTCAAGTTATTGGCTCTAAGGGGATTGACTATCGCCATTAATACGCCATTAACATGCTCGGCTGTCATTGACACCGTCCAAAGTGTTATTGTTGTTAGAGATCAGTCTTCCTTCGTCGACTGCGTTAAGAATGTTCTACACCGAACCATTGACCTCAGCTCAACTCCATCGGCCAGGACTATGCCCATTTGGCTACTTGTTGTACCCACTGTCGGCTACTATGTCGCCCATTCTGCCATCTGGCATGTCGCCAAAAAGATGCTAGAAACGTCACAAAGTCTTATGGCTTTGACATCAATGCGCTCCAAACACACCAGACGGACAAATAGAAATCAGACTAACTTGCGAAATTCAATAATGGAGGAGTTGGGGTGGGATGAGGATCCAACATCAACCCATGACTTGTCAGAATCTACTCTAGATGCTGGTGATCGTCTGGAAGTTGATAGCCATCAGATCTCAACAGCTATATGCGCGAGCTTTGTTGCCGATGTCGCCTTGTTACCAATCGAGACAGTATTGAATAGTTTATATGTTCAAGGTACCAGGACTATAATTGACAATTGTGATGAAACGACCGTTGTATTACCTGTGCTCACAAACTACGACGGCTTTGCCGACTGCTACCAATCAATTCTGAAGTTTGAAGGAAGTTTGGGTATATATAAGGGATTAGGCGCCATTGTGTTACAATATTCAGTCCACTATTTGATCTTCCGGTCGCTCTACTATTTAGTGCGCGAGTTTTACCCTGACGAAAGTGGGCGTGACTCAAACATGGGTAACAATCATTCAATCAAATCTGTCAAACCGCCAAGGTTGACACATTTGATGGAAGAAAACAGACACTCAACACCAAACAATCTAAATGAATTCACGCCACGCTACAAGGCTGGTGATGGTACACCTAGGAGACTTGATAAACTCTAAGATATTTGCAAAACTTGAAATAACAACAACTTAAGCTATGTACCAATAAATGGGATTCAACTAGTTGGTCTCAGTTTATAATGTCATTACATTTCGATCGAGATTTCGGCAACCATCTGAGAGAATTACCTCCAGATGAGCAGTCAATTTCTAGTCACTGTCGCCAGAGAGATAGTCTTCACTCAAGACGGGACCGAGTCTATGTGTCTGCCAGGTTGTTGCGTGAACGATTGATTACCAAGCTCAAGGATGCAACTACAATCAAGAACATTGCAAACATTTCTTTCATCTTGGTCATTAGCTTCATCTGCTTACAACAATGTTACACTCAAGTCGCAGAGTATCTGAGGTATTCAATCAAGATCCAGGTATCACACATATTTCCCTCTAGTCCACTTTGGCTTTTACCTGGCGTGACGATTTGTAGTAACAATCGTATCAGACTCAGTAAGTTGATTCAAGAGAATTCAGAACTAGGCGAGAAAATTGAAGATTTGGTCGATGGAATCAACATGACTGAAGAAATGTTAGTTTCGCGCAAGAGATTTGATTTGTTGAAGAATATAAAAAAGATAACAGATGATTATTTTAACACAACCGACTTGTTGGCCGAGTCGTCGATGGATAAGCTCATCGATCTAGCAGACTTGGATGGAATAAGAATGATCAAGGATATCAACTGCAATGGATTATGGGGCAAGCAGTTCAATTGTGAAAACTTTCGTTTAGTCAAGTCGTTCCAAGCTGGCCCATGCAATACGATGTTCCACATGGGATCGCTATTAGAGGCTCTAGCTAGTGGCAAGGCTTACGATTTTAGCACAAGCATGCTGAATGGGGGTAAGAAGAATGATTCATTTGCCGACCACGAGGTTGCTGAGATCTTGGTTGATTTCGAGCCCCATCATCACGGGGACTTCCATCGCGATGTCGGTGGTCAGCTTGTGATACATTCCACTGGCCACATAGGGTCGCTGAGAGACATGGCTTACTCGCTAATGCCAGGTCACAAGTATGATATAATAGTTCAACGCTCGATGACCAAGCGACTGCCTCCACCTTACGTGTCGCAGTGTTATGATTACAAGATGGAATATTCGAAAAGGTTTGTACAAGGAGGGGCCTTTCCAAGTGTTCCTTTGGACAAGACAACTTGTACTCGAAATTGTATCGTTAAACTTTTGACTAAATCTTGTAACTGTTGGCCAGTGGAAGTTCCATTCTACCCAGACGACGATTTGGTGGAGGATAGTGGATCTTATCGCCTTTGTGCTTGGGGTTTTCAAGGAGCTATGCGCAACTATTCGGCTGCCCTCTACATTGATTGCTATCGTCGCACCCATGAGGCTTGTCGCTCGATGTGCAAACACGGGTGTCGAACCGAAGACTATACAGTTAGTGTTATAACAAATTCTTGGCCCTCGAAGGATCAATTCTTCTTGGCCAAGACTGACTCGGATAGGATGCGGTTGCAAACTTACGAGGGCTGTTGCGCTTTGGTCTCGATCAAGTATCTTGAATTTATGGAAAATCGACACCTCATGTACCCGAGCATGACCTCTGCTCAGTTGTTCAGTAACATAGGAGGCATTGTCTCGGCTTTAGTTGGTGTGTCCGGTGTCACCGTCTATCGCTACTTGACTCGACGAGTATTCAGGTGTAAAGTTGTCAGAGACTACAAACCTAAGGACAACAAGTTGACGCCACTGGTGTTGGCCAATTTGCAAAAAGCCAGACAATCTTCAGTATGATCTTGAAAGTTTGTATAATTAGCATACAAGTCAAAAAACATCGGCTACAAGTCGTCCCATGATAACTGAACAAATAAAATACCGGTAGGACCACGTGCTTAGATTGTAAACAAACTTTGATGAATTAGACTGGAAGTCAACAGACGATGGCGTCAGCTCACGTGAAATTTGTAAGTTTTCAAAATCCAGGTTGCAGGGGATTTCCATTTCAATGTCCAGTTGGTGGTGCAGCGAACGCAGGCGCGTGTGGCCGTTGGCATGCAACGGTGGCGTCCAGAACACCAGTAGCCGGCTTGCAAGGGTCAGCCGTTCGAAAGAACACAGCCGTTTTGTTTTTTGTTTGTGTAAAAATCCAGCCCAACGAGTGAGCTGAATCTAGCGGAGCGCATAAAACCAACGTACGGCTGCTTAGCATTCGTCTTGCTTTGCGCAGGAATTTTAGACAGCTCCTCGTTTCATGATGATGGTGCGGTGCACAAGTTCAATGTGAAGAATACACTGGATTTGCTGTGTGACGCGCACGGCATTGTGAATGCCGTTCCCACTGTATGCACTGTGCGACTGTCACTTTCTGCAATTTGAAGCGCTTGGTACGTTTGTCTGTGTGTTTGTGTATCTGCCGTTGGGTGATCATAGTTGCACTGCAAAGTTTGCATTGGCGCTACTTGCTGTTTTCTTATGTGTTTATGTATTAAAGTGCCGTCTTGTTGGCTGGTGCCGGAGAAATCGTATCATCTTCAGATGGAAAAGGATTTTGTTATTATTGTTTCTGCCGATTCGTAGATAGAATCGATTAATTAAATTATTGATATAAAAAAGAACAGTAACCTGGAAACCTCAGACTAATTTTTACTAATTGCCCCCGGAACCTCAGCACAACCGCCACATTGTCATCATTATCATCATTATTACTAATCTCGACAAAAACAGTCACCTCAAAAAAGCCCAAGCATGGATTCAGGATCACCACGTTCCTCTCTAGACGAGGGAGAAATTGGCGATGATGAGTCAAGGGTTTTCGATGATGGATATGATGAAAACTTGATGGGCGATGAGGAGGATCGTCGAAGGTTGGCTCAGATGACGGAGAAGGAGAGGGAACAGGAGTTGTTCAATCGAAGTGAGCGTAGAGAAACTCTTAGGATTCGATTCGAGATTAAAATGAAACTAAAGAAGGCGAAAAAGCGCGAAGCCGAGAAGAAACAGACCAAACAAGTTCGTGCTAAAAAGCGGATGCGAGTATCGGAGGTATTCAGTGATTCAGATGAAGATTCCGATGAATACAAACCTGAATCCGATAAGTCAGGCGGCTCGAATGAACTCAATATTAGTAATAAGCCAGGTACCAAGATGAACACTCGATCCAAGGTTCTCATATCTTCTTCTTCTAGTTCAGCATCGTCAGCCTCGGAGTCTGGATCCTCGGCAAGCTCCTCGGCATCCTCGGACAGCGAGCGGGATGATAATGATGATTCGGAGGCCGAAGACACTAGTCGCCAACAAATTCAAGATGACTTCCAGATGTCGCTCGCAGATCTTAAGCAACTACAACTTAAAAGAGATCAAATAGATAAATGGATTTACGCACCTTTCTTTAAACAGACTGCAATCGGTATGTTTGTCAAGATTAGTATTGCTAACAATGCCGAAACTCAAGCCCACATGTACAGAGTTGCCCAAATCGTCGACATTACCCAAGGCCCAAAAATATACTCTCTAGGTAAGCATAAGACAGACAAACAATGTACAGTTAAAATCGGTCGAGTTGAAAGAACCTATGCCATGCATTATATATCAAATCGTAGCTTCGACGAGGACGACTTCACTAGGTGGCGAGAGCAAAACAGGGCAGAAAACCTAGAGACACCAACAAGAGAGTATTTCAATATGAAGAAGCGTGAGCTTTACAAAGCAATCAATTACATTTACACAGACGAGGATATTGCCCAAGAAGTTAGAGCTCGTGTCAAGTTCAATGAAAACCCATTCAATTTTGCAATGAAGAAAACCGAAATGCTCGCCCAGAAGGCCGACGCCGAAGCCTCAAACGACTACGAGGAAGCAGCCAGACTCCAGAAGTTAATCGACGAGCTAGAAGAAAAGGCTCGTCAACTGGAGAAAACTCGTTCAAGTACCACCTTTTCAGCTATATCATTTGTAAATGAACGAAACAGAATCAAGAATATCGAAGAATCCGAGAGAGTACTCAAGGAGAGTAAGAGTGTCCGAACGGATGACCCATTTACCAGGCGAAAGTGCACCCCATCAATCGTTCACAATAGAAATAACGGTGACCTCCTTGCTAACAAGTCAGCAAACGATAAGAACAATCAGTCAAATAGCCAAAATGGCGCAGGCAACAGTAGCATCAACAAGACACCATCATTGCCCAAGGTCGAGAGTGTTGAATCTGTAAATGATTTATTCCAAGCACACGCTAGTATCGATCTGGAATTAGATATCTAATGAATATTATAATTATAATAATAATATTATAAAGGCGCCCTTGACGCCTATTGCCTGGGCCGCTGTTGCAACGGCCATTGCGTCCGGTACATTTGAAGCATTGAGTATCATGGCATTGGGTGCCATTCCAGATAATGCAGCTCTAGCTGCAGCCTGTTGTTGTTGGTCCTGCTGTGATTGATTATTACTATTACTATTATGTGTTACTCCATTCGCTAATCTCGTCTGGGATGCTGATTGTTGTTGTGATTGGCTAGCTGCCGCCGCCGCCATTATGGCAGCTAAAAACTGCTCCTGTTGCTGCTTCATCAACTCGGGTCCACCTGTTGAGGTTTGGTTTCCGTTCAATTGAGCATTGGTAGTATTGTTATTGGCCACCTGTTGGACTGAGGGATTTGATGGTGGAGGAGGTGGTGGTTGTTGCTGGATAGACTGTGGTTGTTGTGCTCCCGCTTGAGATGGAATCTGGCCGCCGGCGGCCAGTTGGCAAAATAGATTTTGAACACCGGGAAAGTTCATGGCGGCACCTAGTTGCTGTCTTAGCGCCGCGGCTGCGGCTGCTGCAGCCGCATACTGTTGCTGCTGTTGGTGACGATCGGTGACCGATTGTTGGTGCATTTGGCGATCATTTTGATGCCCTACTACGTCCATATGAGCATCGTCGCTGTCGCCCACCATACCTGGCGACGAGTTTCCCTTGGGCGAGTGGCTGAGGTCTATGCTTGCCTCATCTTCGTCGTCTCGGTCGCTTTCAATGGAATCTGTGTTTTTGAATGAGCACATGAATGCATAGGTTGAGATTGGATGTTATCACAGGTTAGTTTTTTGTTCCGCTTAAGTGACGTTAGGTGGCGGTCTTGGCAGTTTTATAGTGTTGTTAAGCTAATTGCCAATCGAATCACACCGACTTTGTGCACGGAACACGCTTCTCATTTCTACTATCAGACTAATGCTATTGCCTCTACTAGTTTCTGTCGGATGAAAGCTCACTGGCGACCACGTTGCTGGCAGAGAGAAACGTAGATGACAGATGATGAAAATGTTAAGCTCACTCTCACTTAAACGCTTCCATAAAATCAACTTTTCTATTCGTTCCGTTGCCGCCCCACGTGGTTGCAGTGGAGAGCGAGAGATTTGAAGAAACCAAGACAGAAGAGTATTAGGGAGTGAGTGAGAGGTGCCCAAATTATACAGACAACCGGAGAGGAAATTCAATTTATTAACGCGACAACTTGAATCATGCGAAATGAGCAAGCCTGAGTTGAAGCGAGACAGAGGGAAAATTAGTGTCATAATAATTTGGAAGCCATTGAGCCGATAGAAGCTTTTAGGTTTTTGCTTTTGAGATGGGGAAACTTTTCTCGCAATCGCTATTGGCGCGCGAAAACTATGACTTTGCACTGAAAGTTGCCATTAAATCGCCTCTACATTTTTAGCTTACCATCTGACTCAATGAATCAACGACTAGATGGATGACTGACTGGCCAGCTCAAATCCTTAACTCCTCTGATCATCGTCTCATCATCAGTCAGCTAGCTTGCCATCGAATTGCTTAATATGATACTAGACTGAGTAATGGCGACTCAAAAGCCAATAATATTATCGCGTGAGTTGTCGTCAATCAGTTTGCTTTGGATTGTCGTTGTGGTCGTGGTCGTGACGCCGACTAAACACATTCGACACGAATGTAGCAACTAAATAACCAGTCGTCGTCGTCGTCGACGACGACATTAGACATAGAACTTGGAATTAAGCTTAGCTAAGTGGAGTCATTGAACATCGAGGTTGTTTATCAGATGGGCTAACGAATCTAGCCAGCGATTTGGCTCGATAACTATGGCTTATTGGCAATCCAATCACTCGGCAACAACCATAATTGGCCGCCTTCAACTCTATTGGAAAATTTTGGCATGTTGAGCAATTGAGTATTAGTTTTGAAATGAGCTAGCGAAAGAGAGAGAGAGCGAAAAAATATCAATATTTGCCCTCACTAGTCATCGTTGTCTCTCTCACTGCTCAGTTGTCTCTTTATGGGCCTTGAAAAATTATAGTCTTACCTCAATATAACAACTACCGCTAATACTACTGGCTGACTGAAAGGTATAGATAGAGCTGGAGAGTCGGCGAGGCGTCAGGTAAGACAAACGAACAGAGGAGAGCGAAGCGAAGCCAAGTGAAGTGACAATAAACGACTGGGACATGATTAGTTGTCGTCGTTCGTCTGATTTGCTATAAGCTTGTTTGCTCTCCTCAGACTTGGACAACTTTGAAAAAATTGCTAGAAAACGACCGACTGAATGCATCCATCAAGTTGGCTTCATTGCGCACAGGTTGCCACCGCTTGTTCGATAATTAGTAGGTAGCCAGGTATCGCTGCTTGTTCGACTGGCAGATACTAAATATGGTTTCCGTCCCAGTGTCGATTTTTATACGCTCACCTGTAGCGACGGCCAGCGGACTTGGCTTGGTCGATGGTAGCACAGCAGTCGCATGTGAAAACTCAGAGATAGAGCAGCAGCAGCAAAGCTAGAAGTCAGAAGTTAGTTGGCGCTCCTCCACCTCTTGAGTGTCAAGTTCCAGTGTGGAGTTATTATTATCATTATAACTATAACTATTACTATTACTATTACTATCATCAGTTGCAAGCCGAACAACTGACTACTCGTTATGTCTCTAGTTGCTGATGAGGCAAATGTAAGAAGCCAGAACAGAACAAAGGCCGCGCTAAACTGAAGCAACAGGTGGAGTTTTAATGGGTGAACTGCTCACTTGAGCGAGCGAGTGGCACACGTCCCAAGTTGAAGCGACGCAGGCCGCACAGGCAACAGGTGACACACGACTGCGGCAAAAACTAATCCTAATTGTTGTCGTAACTGCTGCTGCTGTTACTGCCACCGCTCTCTCCCTCTTCCTGCTGCTCCTCTGATTGGCCGCCTCCAATTCTATTCATTTGTCCGTGAAGTGGACAGATAGACGAGGTAGAGGAGGACGAAGAAAAACTAAAGGGAGCAATATGAAATTTGCTCCCGCGACCAACTTGAACTAATCTGAGCAGTCGACTCTAGAATCGAGCCTGAAGTCACGAGACGCAACTTGCTCGGCGCACGACTGACTGGCCTCTTGGTGGTGGACAAATTAACTCGCTCGACTTGTGCCCTGACTAATTTGTCGCCTTCGTCGTCGTCGTCGTCGTCGTTGTTGTTGTTGTTGTTGTTTGGGCGTCGAGATGCCAACGACGATCAACAAACGATTAAGCCAAACGACAACTATCTGTCGCTGTTGGTTTGTCTTGCTGCAAAATCAATTCCATATCTATGGCAATGATATGGCGCCACCATTGTAGCATATGATTTGTTGTGTCTCCAAAGTGGAATGCGACTCGCCACTGCTTACTTTAGTTTTCACTCCATCTCTAAATCCCTCCGCCTCTCGCTCGAAATTTGCTGATGCGTAAATAATTGCTGATCATAATGAGTTCAGTTGGCGCCATTTGCAGGTCGCAGGTATTGGCCAGGTGAGTGGCGGGACCTCGATGACGTCGCGCTTTTCTCGCCTGAACTCTTGAAATATTGTGAACTTCTTCTCTCCTTCTTCTTGAAGAGAGAGAGAGAGAGAGAGAGAGAGGAGGGAAGAGCCAATTAATTCAAAGTCTAGAGGCCAGAGTTTTGAAGTTCCTTTGAGTGTCTAGGGCAAAGAATCGTTTGCATTTGTCGCCATTGAACTATATTGCAACGAGCGGCCACTTGTTGCAGTCGCTCGCAAGTGGTGGTTGCCCACTCGAAGCTTGCTCACTGATCGACGGACCATTAGGATCATTGGGTGACGCTAGTGGTAATCGTCATCCTCTTCCATTCGACCGATTCACTTGGCTGACGGGCAAGAGAGGAAAAGGCATCCCTTGATCGATGGGCTAGAATCTCGTTTCGTTCTTCCATTCATTCATGAAATAAGTCACTGGTAATTCGTTGTAAACTCTTGAAGCGTTAGTTTTCCCTTAGATTCAATCGGCCGCTTGAGCGCGGCAAAACATACAGATGTAGAGTGATAGTCGAGTGGAAGTGGGAGTGGAAATGGAAACGGAATCCGCTGCTAATGGTTGCTGCTCAGATGCTGATGGCCTTTTTGCAACTTCCGTCGCCCAAGCAAGTGGCTGTCAAGCAAATTATAGCCACTGGCGCGTGCGTTGCGCCGAGTGTCGTGTGTTTGCGTTTCGCTCGACTTCCCTTCCTCATCTCTTCGGCCATCGGGAGTCTCGTGGGGCTCTTCAAGCAACTTTTATTGCCACGTCCGCCGGATCCATTCTCTCTCACTTTTAGCTGTGCTGTGATTCAGCACAGAGAGCCGGGCTGGTCACCAGCAACCTGTTAACTCGACGGCCGCCTCTAGCATCCGGCGGATCCGGTGGGTCTTTGGTGCGCAAGCTGTTGCGTCACGTCGGATCCTTAGCGCGCTTCTCAATTTCGAGGGTTTTTAAAAAGTAAAAGTTTCCTTAAACACTCTTATGGGGCCGAATAAAATTGGGCTGCCCGAAGCAGCCAAGTTCTTACTCGGTGATTGTAAGCCAACAATGCTAATTTAGTCACAGTCTCGTTGTCGTGGACGTCACTGCCGTCGTCTTCGTCGCTCTCCTTGCGACAATTTAATTTAGTTTAATTTCATTCGAACGAACACAAATTGGCCTCAAAAGTTTTACTCAAAAACTTGACATCACTGAGGCCAGCTCGCCAAGTGAGCCACCGAAATCTCCCATGACTTCCACTGCCACCGCTACTGTTGCTATAGCTGTAGCTGCTCTTGCTGAGTCATTGAGCTCATTTTAGTTTATAAGCTTATTTAAGAGACTTTGAAACAGAGACGATAGCTCGATAGCTTGACGCTGAAACTGAAAGCTGGAGAGTCAAGTTGATGATGATAGTAATAATGTTAACATGAAGCGTTTTTATATAAAAATCAAGCGTAAACTTTTGCCGATTGCTGCCGCTGCTGTTCTCGGTGCCGTTGCTATTGCGTTCGGCACACCCAACGGATACTCAACTCGCTTGGCGGACGCATAAATTAGATGGCCGCTCGTTGGCTATGATTCAATTAGAGTTAGCAGAAGTAGCAGCAGAAGCAGCAGCGGTAGTGGTATTAGTATCACTATCAATATCAGTGGCGAGGAGAGAGAGAGAGGACGAAGCGCAGTTAGAGAGCAGGATGCAAATGGCAAAAAGAAGAGGCACTAAAAGTGAGAGAATCCTTCGCCTTGATTGGCCAAAACTTGTTGCCTTTTGCAGCTAGTCGTCGTCCTGATAGCTGCTGTGTAACGAATCCGCGGCCTCAATTTAGTGTCGTCATCAGCCTCACTACTGCTACTGCTGCTCACTTGCAATTTAATTGGCGAGTTTGTTGCTCGGCCAAATTCATATGGTTCGCTTTATAGCGACACATGCACACAATGACTAGCGGATACTGATAAATTTGTCTCGAGCAAAAAGTGACCTCGCAAATTTTTCTCGCTTTCTTTGCTTGGTAGCTGCAGTTAGACGTTTGCAGATAATAAATAGAAGGGAGGGAGTTTTATTTTCGTGTGTTCATTTGAATGCGCGAGTGTCTCTCTTGTTAGATGGAGGAATAAGAGATGACAGACTTAAAAGTGCAACGTTGGCAAAACTAATGAACTGGCGACAAGCGCAACTTTCTATTTCCATCTCATCCTCTCAACTTGCCATTGTCTCACAGGAAGAATCATCGAGTTGATCTTAAGGATTTAGTTGGCAGTGGAGCTAGTTTCAACGAGTTATGTGTTGTTGTTTTTTGTGACCGCCGCTCATTAGCGGTTTCCGGTGGAGCGTAACTCGGTCTAGTTGGTGTGGAGCTTAGTTTGGTTTGGTTGGCACGTTTATAGTCACGCCTCTAAACCGGATGTGAGTCTCTCTCTCTCTCTCTCTCCTCTCTCTCTCTCTCTCTCTCTCTCTCTCGTACTACGTCTACGACGACGACGTACG
>WNKI01000002.1:1042412-1057082 GCA_015350385.1 Aculops lycopersici
TTTCTCTATCGCCAGGATGCCGCAGCAGCAGCATCGACTCGCAAAATTGGCCTAGTTTTGCATCGGATCTCTTCATCCATTCTCCTCGCTCTTCGCCGGCATTGCAAACTAACAACTTCGTCCACTGCAGTCTGCAGAAACTCTCGATGCTTCGTGGATTTAGATCTATGGAGCTGAGGGCTAAGCAACAAGTTGCTGTGAGCTCGCTTGCCGGCGCATTCACGGCGAGCGAGCGTCAAATTGTTGCCTATTAATTCAACAAACGGGTCCACGAAGTGTGAGCAACAAGTGGTCGTCGTGGTGTGTAAGTTTGCCCATGAGCGTGAATGAATTTGAACTACACACACACAACAAGAACTACAAGAACTACAACGACAGCAACAACAACAGGCACACTTGAGTCTCGCCGCCACGCTAATAGTCCGCCAAGACCTCAAGGGTTACTCTAGTTATTGCTCTTGTTGGTTTACCACTTAAAAACTTTCAGTGCCAAACCTCTTCTCCCGGTCTCCAAGGAAATCGTTTAGTTTTGGCTGTTAATTTTTGCTTGCAAGTTTGATTGTTCATTTTATTCAGCCGTCGAGAATGACTTTCCGCCAAACCGCAACCAGGTAACCTTCAGTTTCGTGCCCAGAATTTGCAAAGTCTCTCGTTATCTTCAGCTTGGCCTCCATCCGCTTGGCACGAAACTTCTCTCTTTTTGCCTCATTTCTCGACTCAACTCCCGAAGCTTTGCAAGGAGACTACTAGATTTGGCTACTCGATCCTCTAGATCAAGTCAAGTTTTTTTTTGCATGACGCTCCTAATAAAATGGACTGCGGTAAAATACATGTGGAATAGCAATAACAATGATCGCATCGACCGTTACTTTCAAATATCGGCAAGGATGAAAAAATCCAACAAATACTAGGGAATAGGAGTCGATAGCCTCAATGAATTGATTGCCCCTTAACTGCTTACGTTTTGTTTTATGGCCGCCGAGTTCAGGTTGCCAGCGCCAGTGGTTGTTGTTGCATCGATAGAAAAGGAACAAGCGCAAGAGCATTGCCACCGGTAGCAATGGAAGATGCCCATTGCCTGTGAAGAAATCGAAGGGATTTCCTTGAGGCAATTGATATTAGCCTGGAAGCCGAATGGCAGATACCCAACTGCTGAGGAAGGATGAGAACTTGCAACTGGCGACCGGAAAACTGGAGGAGAAAAAACTTGAACCGCCAGTGGCATTTGTTTTTTCCTTAGGTCTTCTCCGAGTCATGTGTCTTAAAACCAAGCGCATCATACCAACACCCACAATCAAGCAAATGCAACGACAAGGTCAGGAGCCGGAAGTCGCCCACTCGAGATCGAGCGGAATCTGACACAAAGGGGTAGGAGGATGAGGAAGCGACATGCTGGGGCTTTCTGTGGCATTCCTATTGTGTGGTTGCGTGCAAAAACTAACAGGTGGTTAGGAGTCTGCGCTGGTTAACTCATCTCTTCTCGTCTCAGCGTGACGACAACGATTTGCGGCGGAAATCAATTAAGTTGGCCAAGTGGCAAACTAAAGCTGAAGCATAATCTCAGGCATGTCCAACGGCAACACCACCGACGACAATTGAATCATAACTCAGCAGCCAGCTTGCTATTTGCTGTTTCTGTTGCCTTTCTTGGTTTGTGAGCGACTTGTTGAGTTTTGGCATGCACGCAAGGAGGCATGCAAATCCACTCACAAGTCTCAGAAAAAGTCTAGACTCTCGTTCCGCAAACATCTCGTCGCTTGTGGCGGCATTACCGACGGGAAGTTGTCATGTTGGCACTTGAGTCTCTTCCTCGGCTATCCTCTGCGCTTCCACCTTTGCTCTTCTGTAGCCGTCCGCTCAAATAGGCAATGGGTGAATGAAAGCGGACAAGTGGATTCTCCCGACTCTTTGACTCGCAGGTCGGGACATCAGAGTTGGTGTTGCCGGTCGAACACAAAAATCGCGCCAACGGATGGCCAAAATAGAGACTCGAGTGTGTGAACAGAATAGAGCGCAAATTAGAAGGAACAGAGTGGAATTGACTGCGAGCTACGAGCTTGGCGCTGGCCCAGCGGCAAAGGTGGTTAGCGGCGCCAAATTGGCGAGACGCCCAGAGTGGCATCTTTGTGGCCTGGCTTTGGGTATCTGCTAGTTGGTAAAGTTTTTCTTCTCTTGTGCAGAACTGACGTTTGCCTTAGACTAGATTCCACTATTTCCACTAAGGATCTGCTCGACTAAATGAGAGCCAAAGAGTCGAGCTACAAACCACACGAGCCGACACTTCTCCTCCATTTTCACGCCATTCAAATGGAGAAATGAATCTCACATTTGCCATTTAAATTTTCTGTCTCAAGCTCTCCGCTGCTAAACATAAAGTAACGTTTATAAATAGAGCCACAGAGATACAGATATACAGATATACAGCGAGAGCGGCGGCGGCGGCGCTGATGACGACCACAACGACAACAACTCAGACGACTACTTGGCGCCGGAAAGGGACGACCACAAGCTGAGCTACAGGTGCGGCAGCGACGATGGACAAGACGCGACAACAGGTGAGATTAGGAGTGATAAGTTGGTCTCATCTTCTGCATTGCATCGCTACCATTGCCTCAACTCGACTAGACTCCTCTTGGCTCTCTGCTCGACTGCTTTATTATGATTGCGCACTGATTCACTGAAGCCATTACAATATCATCATCACATCAACGTTTCTGTTAGCTGCAGCTTAGGAGTTTATTCAAGTCGCCAAAGTGGGAGAGGAGAGTTGTTAAAAGTCTTTACAGACGAGCAGTAACAACGGGATCGAGTGGAAGAGCTGGTAGTAGCAGCAACAACAGGTGAGTGCATTTCATCATTTCATTACTCTGCTATTAAACGCTGTCCATCTTTCCTCTTTTTAAAAAATTTAAAGTGACACATTCGGAGTGCAGGAGCTTTGGGTGTTGGCTGCTGGACCACATTTGTCAGTGTCGCACAAGCTTTTCCACTTATGCACACACAACCTGCAGCTCCAATGTTACGCGCGGGTTGGTTCGCTGGGCGGCGGGCAGCGATGACCGAACGGGTTGTGCGCCAAAGAGGCGTGTGCGGCGGTCAGTTGTTGCTGATGTTGCATATGGCGTGCCGAAACTGTGTCACTGTCACGCCCTGCAGACCAGCGAGGGGGAAAGCAGAAATCGCTTGCCCCTAGTGTGGCGACTGTCGTAAGGCGTGCGGCGCGCATGCGTCTAAGCAGACTCTCCACAATATGTTTGTTTACATTGTCAGCACATCCACCGGCTAGCCTCTCTCCTGTCTGCTTACTTTTTCGCGCGCATTAATGTCTCTGGTCTCCAGTCGCTTGGGTCTATCTTCTTCTCTTTGCCAAGATTAGTGCAGGTAGAGTCGCACAGGTGAGCAGAAAGCAAGTGTGTTATGTGTGCAATGGTTGCGCTAGTTCATGCGCAACGAGAGGCGGTGGTTGCTCACATCATTTAGCTATCAAAAGCGAGCAAGCGAGAAGTGGCAAGCAAGTGGAAGTTGCGTCCGCGGATTCGGTGGATTCGGATTTGATGGGAGAGAGAGAGAGAGAGAGAGAGAGAGAAAGCTAGTGATACTACGGCCACCATCACCTCCAGTACCAAACTACCTGTTGGTTAGTCGGTTATTTGTGATGTTAAATTTGTTACTGATGTCGTTGCTGCCGCTGCTTTGCTTCCATTGAAACTGAAAATTGTCTGTTTGAGTTTATTTTCTCAGGGGGAGGAAGCCAGAGAGTAGATGCTGAATTCAATGACAACTGCAACAACCAGCGAGACTAAAGTGGGCAACTGGAAGCGTGAGTTGAGTGATGCAAAGGTAAATTTGTCTAGCGAATGCTCAAGACTAGAAAACGAAAACGAAGACGACAAAGACGCGACGGGATTACGGCTACTAAACGATTGACGGCCGCCGCCAACGACGACGACGACGACGAAGACCAAGACTACGAAGAGAAGAAGATTGACTGCAACACAAGGAAGTGGCAACAGGTAGCCGCTTGAGAGTTTTGGTTCGTTTGTCTGTTGATGCAGCTGGGTGGCAGTTTGAAGTGAAAGAGCCGAGAGTGTAAAAGGGGGAAGAGGAGCGATCGAGACACAAGTGAACGCGCGCGTCGCCTGATTGAGCAGCACCCCAAGCATCAGTATCGACTTCGAAGCCAGCAAGACCAGGTAAAGTGAGCGTCTCAAGAGACTAAAGCGAAGAAGAGTCAAGCTCGCTCAAGGTGACAGTTTCGTTTCAGCAGGTTGAAACGAAAAGTCTTCATAGAGAGAAACGGAGAGGCACTTAGTTTAGGATCAATGGGCGCGAACGGGTCCACGGCAGCGAGTTGCTCGTCGCTGGACATAAGCGAGGGTCAGCGGCGTCGTTTTGTGAGCCCTCAAGCTCAGGCTAAGCCACAAAATAAGCCTCAGTCTCGCCACTACGACGGCCAATATCGAAACCTGCAACACAATCAGCACGAGCAACAAATGCTCAAGTACAGGAAGCAACAGCAGCATAGAGCTCAAGATAGTAGTCACCAGCCTCACGGAAAACTCAAGCAATCGAGTTCACACTTTGATCTTAGCGCCATATCGGCAAACCACCATTTAGACCATGAGCAATTCCTAGATTCAAGACAACAAGCGGCCACTGGTTACAACAAGCCATCAGTGGGCCAGCAAATGAGCTCGCCAACTATGATGACATCAAGTAATAATAATCACTATGAAAGCGGGAAGCCAGTTATGGTTCTACCGGTTGCGCCAATGCCACAGCCGCCACTCGGCGGCCGGCTGATTCATGCCAAGAAGAGCAATGCCGGAGTTGCAAGTAAAATTTTGCAACATCGTCAGCAGCAGCAGCAGCAAAATCTCAAAAAATTCAGTGATAGTTTGCCCTCTTTGAACAATATAATCCTAGCATCACCTGATGCCAGTCACGGTGGTATTGGTGGCCATCAGTCTAATTACCAAAGCCAATTATCGCCGCAGATATTAATAGACCGGCAAGCGGCCATTAGAGCGTCAGCAAACACGACCGGCGCAGCCACAGGTGGTTCTGGCTTCTTTCCCGCCATTCAATGTCACCAGCCGCAAAATGCGTTACAAGCTCAACAAAACAACAACCACGGTGCCAAAATATACCAGCCATCTCATATAAACACTAATAGGGTTATATTGTCATCCCTATCACCAAATCAGGTTACAAGTAGCCACTTTAATTTGGCTCTAGTCAGCAATTCAAATGACCAACATTCGACAAGTTTCTATCAACAACAACCACAACCGCACACAAACAACCAGAGTAGCCTATCGCCTCATCATCGCCAATATCATCGGCATCACCAGCCGTCCTCATCCTTGTCGGCTAATCACAACCACAGCCAATACATAAATCAGCAACAGCTAGATTCAAGTCGAAATTCTAATTATTTCTATCATATCGAGGGAAAACATCAGCTACAGAAGCATCAGCAGCATCAGCAGCAGTTCATGAAAAGGGCCACCTCATTGTCGTCGTTGCATAATTTACACAACAATAATTTGCACTACCCACCAGCTAGTGATAACTTTGATGTAGCTAGCTACACCAATGACTACCACTCAAATTCAACTACAAACAGTAGTGGCATAGCCAACGAATCTTTATTAGTTGGAAATAGTCGCCATAAAATGATTAGTAGGCCAGCACAGCAACCACCTGTAGTTGTTGCTGGTGGACTAGTTGTGCAATCGCAAAAAGTGCTCAGTACAAAAAACAACAACAACCACCTGTCAAGTGCCATGATTCAACAGCAACAACAACTTCAATTCACCAACAAGACTGGTCACTCGCAGCCATTTAAGCAGCTGGCCAATGGAAATGCCATCGGTAGTAGCAGCGCTAATGGAAATAACAGACCCGAATCGATGAATAGTAATTACGACCACTATCAACAACGAGAAAACTACCATCACCTAGCCGATCCGTTACACAGGCGACAGTCTCTTTCCTCATACTTGAACTACGGTTCCCCTAATGGCAGTAGTCCAACAATTGGAATGAGCAATCAATCGCCAGCGCCCATGGCCAATAATCACAATCATAATCATCATCATCATAATCATAATCATGGAATCGGGGATGGAATTGGAAATGGCAAGAAAAAGTTGCACAAGTTCAAACAGCAGCAGCAGCAAGTGGTTGCAACAAGTGGCCATGGTGGTCAGCTTCAGTCGCAGCCGCCAAGTAGATACAAATCAAAACTAAGCAAACATCAACAGCAACAGCAGCAACAACAACAAGGCTGCCCGGTCCTGCCACCATTACCTAGATCTCAATCCCTACATGAGCTCATACAATTGCGCGCGACCGAGAATGGCCAACGAATGCGCAACACCGGCACCCTCAGGGGACCATTAAGTGGTGGAACTTCGGATGGTCAGCCATTGGCAAGCTCGGGCGCAAAGGTAAACTTGGTTGCCGAGTTGTTGGAGTCGCGAAGGCAACAGAAGTTGATGACAGCGGAGCAGGCCAATCAGCAAACTCAACTCGACAGCCATCAACAACTTGTTGTCTCGGCTGTTAACATTACCACTGATGGACTGGCCGCGGTGTCATCTGAATCGTCATCAGCGAAAGTTGCAACCAACCTCCTGTCGTCTTCTCAATGTTCATCCTCCGACGATGGAATCCACGACATTTCATTAAGTGCTGGCGAGCAATCAAATCTTAATTCAAATTCCGCCATAACCACCAGCTGCAGCTCGTCGGATTCTCGGCCGCCTTTTGTTGGTTCGAAGATGCTGCAAGGGCGCCCAGGTGCCTCGGTTGCATCATCGCCATCGTACTCGCCACAACAGCGACATCAGCCGCAGCAACCTGTTTTGTCGCGCGACGACAAGCGCCGCTTTAGCCAGGATGCTGAGGCAATATCACCGGCAACCACAACAAGCGCTGGTTGTCATCAGTCACGGCGGCAGCAAGAATTTGGTCAAGGTGAAAGGCGCTATTATAACAAGCAGCCCTTGGGCAACAACTCGAAAGCAGCAGGTAAATATCAGCCAGGTAAGTCGACCTTGAAGCGTTCGTTGTCCCATTCGGCGTTGCAGCAAAGTTTAGCATCAAACCACAGCAGCAAGCAAGAGCAGCGGCACCTCCACGATGACAACGATGTCGAAGAAGACGAGGATGGCGACCGAAGCGAAGATCTCAACGAGTTGGCCAAGTTCCTGTACCAATTTAAGCAACGGCAAGCGGTAAAAGAAGAACAAGTCAAGTCATTATCTTCGGCTAAAACAACAACACAGGCGATAGCCACAAGTAGGCAACAGCAGATCAAATTAGCCAATCAAACAAGTCAGAGCAGCAACAGTGATAAGCGAACAGCAGCAACAAGTGGCTGCAACAATGATAATTTACGAGTTGTCGCCCCATTGACAACAACAGCAACCAACGAATCTCAATCTCAATCGTCGTCGACGGCTAGACATTTAGCTAACCAACAGAAACAGAAACAGCAGCAACAATCGCCGAGCTCCACAACCTCCTCGTCTGGTTTCGCCTCATCCACTTGCGGCACTTCAAACTCGATCTCATCGACAACCTCGTCCGACGATTGTAATGGTCGAGTTAATGTTATTCGCAGTAATGGGATCACTTCCAAGAGTCCACCAGTGAATAGCAGTAGCAAGCTTGTGAGTCACAAAAAGTACCCAGCACCACAGAGACCAGACACCAGCAACACGAGTTCAATTTACAGAAGCGAACTACAAAGTACAGGTAATAATTTAACTCTACTAATTAATAGCTCAGCAAGCAGCAACAAATCAACCTCTTGTCTGATTAGCGGAAAGTTAAAACTTTCTAGCTCGTTGCTCTCGATTGTTGATGAATATAACAACAACAACAACAACATAAGCACGTTGCTAAGTGCCAAGTCAAATAAATCTAGCCAACAGCCATTTGGTAGCGGCAACAACCTGGCCCCTGTTTTAATGGGTGTCAGTAGTGGGGCTAATGGAAATGATAAACTTGCGCGCGAGCAAGCGGAATCGCAAATAGCAGCAACAACAGGTGGCAATGATTCGTTAACCAGTAGCAATTTAGGTAGAGACGAGGGGCGAGACGAAGATCAAATTGAGTCTTGCCAATTGGAGCAACTGAAGCGGTACACTCAATTGCGCCAAATGTCCCAATCGGAGTTGGCGTTGAATCATCTGACCTCTTCGGTCGTTGGAGGCAATGGAAAGTTTCGTGGCGCTGTAGACCAGCAAGGCCAGAGAAAGCAGCAACAAGTATCCGGCAAGCAACCATACAAGAGTCGGCTAATTAATCTGATTAGACGCATTAGCGATAAATCGTCCTCCTCAGCCTCAATTGGCTTGGATCAAAATGGAAAGACAACGTCGACGGCGAGTGAAAACAAAAAAGGCCAATCAATCAGTTGCCTCGCCGCGGACGCAGTTGGTGGGCAACAATTATTACAGCATCAACTTCAGCAGCAACAACAGGTCAAGTATCAAGTTAACGGGAAGCGAGGCGAACAAAAAGGTTTACCTGTAACTCAAGGTAATGGTGGCGGCGATAGCGAAGTGGCAGCAATCGATCAAAGTCACATGATTAGCGCAAATTTAAATCAGTCCATACCATTGATGAATGGTAATTTCCGCCGCCACAACCAGAGTCAGCACCATGAAAGCTCTGTTGGTGTTGAGGAAGCATCAGCTGAGGAGAGGGGTGAAAGTGAAGAGACGATGAGATCGCGCATGGAAGGCGAGTTTGTTGGCAAGACCAGAGTGGCAAGTCATCAAGAGCAGGAGCAGCAACAACAACAAGTGGTCGCGCCATCAATGAAAGTTTCCGGTTGCCTACTACCAGGTAGTGGTAATAATAATGGCCGAGCTGGTTGCTCGTCGGGTTATAATAATAATGAAAGCGACGCACAAGTAGCTAGTGGTAACAACAACAGGCGGCTGGCGGCTTCGGGTTACCTGAGCGAAAGTTTATGCGATTTGAATTTCGATTGCGATTTTGAGTTAATCAAAAATTGTGGCCACAACAACACTGGTGACCGAAGTAACTCAGCAACAACTTCAGTGACGGAAGCCAGTGGCGAGCTCCAAGCGCATAATAGATCGACAGGCGGCCTTGCCGCTAACAACTGCTGCGCGTCGCTATCACAACACCATCAGCATCAACAAGCGTGCAAAGGCCATGTAACGGGAGCGATGGCAACAGGTGCGCCTCCATCGACGAGATCCAATGGCCAGCGCCAGCAGCCACTTGTGGCTGGCGGCGACTCGGCCCTGGTTGTCGGCGCTGCCGCCAATCATCGTAAACTGAAACAAAAGCCGCAAACGGGTAACGGCGAGAAGATTTCACCTATGGCCATCGATTCGCATTCGCATACAAATTGTAATGGTAACAACAAGAGCAATGAAGGCAACTGGCGCTTAGCGCCAAACCCACTTTCGCTTGTGGTGCAACCAACTCAAATGGCAGCGGGACCAACGGGAACAGGTTGTTGTTTGTCCACTTCAACGACATCGACTGCAGCGAGCACATCTTGTTTGGGTGGCGTAATCCAATCAGTTGCTGTCTGTAAGTGCAGCGGTAGTAATGATCGCAACCGCAAATCATCAGGTGGTTGTGTTGGTTGCAGCCACTACTTGGCGTCGTGCAAGTCGAATCCTCCGCTCGTAGTCGACAAATCGTCCGCTTCGTCTGCTCTCTTGTCGTCTAGCGGAGCAACAAGTGGTGGTGGTGGCGGCGGAGGAGGAGGAGGAGTTGGGAGCAAGTTAAGGTGGTTAATGAACAGTGGCGCCAAGAAGAACAAGCAACAAGCCGATGGCAAGACGGGCGCTTCTGGCAAGAGTCGTCTCGCCAAATTGATCTCGAGCAGCGGGACACAACAACAGCCACAACAACAACAAGTGGCGGCGACGTCGGCCGCGGCGGTAGCGCCCCCGTTGGAGGCAGCGCCAAGTAAAAGTGGCGCTCGGACAGGTAAGCAGGTGGCCGCCTTTAATGGTCAGTCACTGATGGGAGCTGGAGATAATAACAAAATCCAGAAGCAGCAAAAGAATGCTCTAGCTTCTTCGCCGCTCGCCGATCAACTAACTAATGAGGCGGATCAGTTGTTAGTTGAATTGGATCAAAGTTTGGATTTGGTTAGCAAGAAGCGAGCAAATCATCGTTACCTTCAAGAGCATCAGCATCGGCAGCAGCCACTTTCTTGCAAGTCGCCCGTATCATGGTGGAAAGCAACAGGCGACTCCGGTTCGGGATTGGCTGCTCCTCTGGCGGCGACGACTGGGAGCGATACAACTAATATTGATGCTTATGACGTTGTGTCACGAACCAAGTCAACAGTGCATCACCACCGGGACTCAAGCGGTCCGGATTTGGATGGTTGCGAGGATCGTGCTACAAATAGACGCAAAAACTCATTCTCCGATTCAGAGTCCAACGACGACGACCACGACAACGAGGACGAAGACGATTACGCAAGTTTAAATCGGGCGATGATAAATGAAATCTTCGACGTTGATCCATCAGAAGTTTTAACTTCCTCCTCCTCCAATCGAGCTGGTGAGATAACATCAAACAAACTTGAAAAGCACCAGCAACAAGTGTCTCCCTCGTCGCCCTCACACTCGTTTACCTTTAGCGCCCCAAACTCACCCGCGCCCTCAATCGCTTGTTGTGACTCGGATCATCAAGTGGTTGTTGGCGCTGATAGTTGCGCCAACGCCAACGGCACTTGCGATAGCCAAAAAGTGATAAGCTCATCATCATTATCAAAGTTGGCGCCTAATATCTCACCAACATCCGCCACCTCCACAAATCAGATGGATGGCGAGTCGGATTCAAAACGGCGCGGGCAGCAACAGCAACAGAGTGAACAGGTGAATGGGCACTCGAGAGTTCACCTGTGCGATAGTGGCCAAGACTTGAGGGTAGAAACCGAGAACAAGGATCGATCAGAGCAGGCCGACATTAGCAAGCAACAGGTTGCAGCTAGCGGTGATGTTGGTAGAGCAAACAAAGGCTCTTGTTTGAAGCAGCAGCAGCAGCAAGCAAACAAATTTGAATGCGCAATACCCTCTTGTCCGACGACGTCGAAGTCAATGGCAGAAACAGTAACAAAAGCCGTTATCGTGAATTCATCATCGTCGTCGACGACGACCAACCAACTAGACGAAAGTGGAGGCAGCAGCAGCAAGACAAACACAACACATTTAGCTAATAATCATCTAGGTGGCAAGGTGGTTGTTGGCAAGCTAGATAAGTGTGGTAACGAGGTGAATGAGGATGAGGATCAGTGGAAAGTGAGAGCGGAAACTGGTAAACAAGAGGGACGAGTTGAAATGGCAGTTGATCAGACTGGCTGGTGTTCGAGTTGTCGTTGTGCAAGCAAAGGAAGCAGCGGCAACGCCAACAACTCGGCCAAGGAGCAGCTTTATGATCTAGAGGGCGTCAGATCAACAGCAGCCTCAGGTGAGCAGCAGCAAGGTAATCACAATAATCCTGATATCATAATGAAGTCAGGATTGCAAGTTTCAAGTGATGAGGCAAGTCGGTCGGCGTCGTATCGGGATAATAATCGTTGCAGCTCTTGTTTACAGGCCAAGACTGATGGCAGCAACAGCAACATCAAGTGCCAGCTAGACCAGCGGAAGTTGCAACAGCGCAATCCGGCCACAGGTGGCTGTGGCCTAGGCTTCAATGTCGGAGGTTCGGGCGTCGGCCGCCAGAACAACGAGTCGTCGTCGCTGTCAGGCGAAATGGTCAGTGGCGCGCCAATTCAGGGTCACAGTTGCGGCGACATAACATCATCAACATCATTCGGCGCTCGTTGTGGCCTTGGAAACAATCAGCCGCCGATGGTCGTTTGTCATGGTCGTGGTGTCACTTTAGCGGCCGCTGAATCAACTGTTAACTCAGGTGTCTCCTCGGCAACAGGTTGCCGCGCTGCTCACTCGGCTATCGCTAACGGTAAATGTTACGCCAGCGGCTCAGGCAATGGAGTTGGAAGTGGAAATGGAAGTGGAATTGGAGGCGGCATTGGCATTGGAGTGAAACGGAACACCGCAGGCATCACCTTGATGGATGGATCGTCGCCTTCAAATTTTCGGATCTGCATCTCAGGCGAGGACACTAACAATAGACCAGCGAGCAGAGACAATCGAGTGGAGGAATGCTCAAGTTCGAAGTGTAGCGGTCGCTTGCAGTGTCTTAGTAAAGGCAATGGCGGCGCCAGTTGCGGGGGCATTAAGTGCCCGTCGAGTGTTAGTGGCACAAGTTGCATTGTAAATGCAACTTGCGAGTCGGCGACACGGCAACTTGGAAGTTCTCATCAATTTAAACTCGTCGCAAGCTGCGCTTGCAATCCCAATAGCTATCCTCAACTAACTGGCCATTCGCATGTTAATAATGGAAATGAGATGCATCGCTTGCAAAAGCAGCAGGAGCTACAAACGTCCAACTGCTGCCCAGTGGCCGCCTTAGAGCCGAACGGCAACAAGTGTCCGCGATCCTCGGCCACGACGACGGTGAATAACAAATTAATCAGCTTGGGGAATGGAAGTGCCATAAAGAAGCCAACAGGTGGTTGTCAATGTTGCTCCAGTGCCGCAAGCGCTTGCAGCAAGATCATTGACGAGCCTCCGAAGATTGGCAATGGAGTTGAGGATGAAAGAGAAGGAGGAAAATGCGACAAATCGTCGGCCAATCGCGAGAGAAGAGTGGAAGATAAGAGTTCCGTTGCTTTTGGTGGACTGGTAGTCGATGGCCGGCGGTACAGGCGGCAATGCAATGAGATGGGAACAAATATGCCAACTACTTGTGGATTTCCATGCGGTTGCTCCAATCGTAACAGCGACGGCGACGTCGACGTCGACGTCGACGTCGACCAAGACGAAGAAAGCCGCCAGGTCGATGAGATGGGAGCAGTGGCAACTTGCGACTCTAGTTGCCGTGTGAACTGTTTAGACCATCAAAAGAATCATCGCCAACAGGTGAGCAGATGCAATAATTGCTCTTGCTCATCAGATAAGATCATCAAATCCGCGGTAGAGGAGGCGACGAATAATTTACTGGTCAAATCAGGAGCAGGGGAAGTAGAACCAAAAGGAGTAGCAACAAGTGATTGCCGGCTTGGAGTGGCCAGAAGGACTACCACTACAAATGATCGTGATGATGATCGTCGTCAATTCGCCGCCTGCCACTGCCATTTGGAGGCGAATCTAATTTCGACGTCAGCGTTGGCGATTCCGAGGCATCAGAAACAACAACAACAGGTGTCTAAATGTTCTCATTGTTTGATTGGCTTGGAAAAAGGCAAATTGGATCCTCTGTCAAAAGTAACGCCAACAACAAATGCAATTTGCCGCTCAAATAGCGAGCTAGTGTCAGGTTGCAATAATCTTGTCACAAGCCGTCAAGTGACCAGTCAAACGAATGGCCAATTTGGTGAGGGTGATGGCAACAGGAGACAACAATTGACTTCGACGCAAGTTAATGGTGGCGGCCACCTGATGCTCTTTGGCAAGCTACGCAACTCCCTGCTATCGGCAACCGGAAACTCAAGCTCGTCAGCTTCTTCCTCGTCGGCTTCAAAATTGTTATCTTCATACAGTCCGTTGGGAAAAACATCGCAAAAGCTAGCCTCTAGTCAAATTTCGCTCGCTAGCTCGGGTTTGGTTGCTCATTTGGGTTCGAGGGGAAAATTGTACAACGATGGAACGTTCATTGTGAAGTCGGAGCAGCAGAAGACTGCAAAGGATAACTTTGATGACAATTTTATTCTCCGTAGGAAGACACCGAATGCTGGCTTGAAGTCGAGATGTTGATTGAGTTCATAAATGAGAAAAAGAGTGCAAGGAATAAAAATTACAAGGATCATTGTCATCAGGGCCACTAATGACAAGATAAAAATTAGAACCAAAGTTAGATCGTCTGGCCGCAGTGGCCAGGTGAGTTAGAAACGAAAATGAGGGGGACTGGGAGAATAACTGAGCCACGAACGAGAGGCCAATTGCAAGACAAAAACAAAGCAAATTCCCACCAACTAACAGCTGAAGCTTCTTGCTAGCTACCCAATTCAAGAAGTCGATCTAAGAGACACAGCACAATTAAAATGCAAACGTGGATTGTAAGAGGGAATGTCTTTTTCATTCTTCCATTTATGATTCCCACGATCAAAATGCGAGTGATAACTCGGAAAGATTGCGCAATAGCCACTACAACAACCAAAGAAACTGTGTCCCGTTACTCGACAAACAATCCATTCATTTTTTCTTTCATTCATTTATTATGATGCTTTTCTCTCTTCGTTTTCACGAGAAGCAAGCGGGAAAAATTACTATTACTAACCTCATTTGTCTCACGACTTTGGCGACCGAAATTCTTGCCTGCTCTCGACTCTATCAAACTGACTAACTAAACATTACTAATATTAATAGAGGCTCGTCGTCGTCGTCGTCCAGCTCATCAAAAGGCGTCCAGGTTTTACCTGTCGACTTGCCGGATATTGAACTTGAAAAGTTTGCTAAGCTCGGAGCAAGCTCACTGACAACAATGTCATTTTTTCTTCTATTCATCCGGTCAGTTAGTAACCTTGAGACAATGGCGACTCTCTCTCTCTCTCTCTCTCATCTNCTAGCTCTCTCTCATCTCTCT
>WNKI01000002.1:1057103-1093350 GCA_015350385.1 Aculops lycopersici
ACGTACTACGTACGTACTACGTACGTACGTACGTACTACTCTACTCGTACTCTACTACTACTACTACTACTCTACTACTACTACTACTACTCTCTCTCTCTCTCTCTCTCTCTCTCTCTCTCTCTCTCTCTCTCTCTCTCTCTCTCTCTCTCTCTCTCTCTCTCTCTCTCTCTCTCTCTCTCTCTCTCTCTCAATTTGTATATAAGACTAGTTTAGTCTTTTGGGGTGATTATTACAACCACTTGGTGAGATCCCGTTATTTAGTATGCAATCAAAGCGAGTTAGCAACAAGTGGATTTTGCTGTTGTAAAAGATTTAAGTTAGCATGATTCATGATTCAAGAAACTAAAGCCGCTGACAAGATTCAACTTGTTGCTTTGAGTTTAGTAGACTCACGGCAAATAGACACTGAAACACTGAAACTCGAGAGTACTAAAGGACCGTTAGCCCAGATTTTCCGCCTGGTTGCTCGACTCTCTCACTTTGTTAGTTTGTGTGTGCGACAGCAACTGCATTAGCACTACCTGTCTTGTCTCCAAGCGCAAAGCCAAATTGACCGGAACGGCCAGCAAGCTCACGAGCCCGCCAAGCAAGCAAGCTCGCTGGTCAGTAATCCAGATGGACTTTAGGACCGAAGCGAGCAGGTGGTTTTGTTATTCTGTGTGAGCAAACTAGAGAGCGATCAACCAAATGAGTTTAGTGTTTTAGTTAGTTAGGGAATAGAGCGAGTCAACGGCCAGTTAGCTAACTCGAACTGGCCGCATTCAAATTTCAATGCCAGCCTGAGGCGACCACTTGCTTATGTGAGCTTCTTGTAGTTTCTTCAACCAAAGATCGCACACATATACACGCAACCACTTGTGGGATCTTGATGACGATTAATGCAAGCACAAGACCGCACTCATCAACCAAACGACCCTCTCCTAACTCATCGCCATGTTGGCTCCCCTTCCATTCCAATCAGCCTGTTCAATCTTAACAACTAGCTCGCTAATACTAATGATTGCAAATTCACATCCATTCATTCATATTCACCCATTTAAACCGTTAGTTTTGTCTGTCGGCTGTAAATTTAGCGGTTTGCCAGGTGCGCTTACAAGCACCGCTTCTGACTTGACCACTAAACTAGAAAGGCACTCTCAAGCTGAATACCTGAATGCAACCTGAGAGTGTTAATTGTGTATTGAGCATGTAGCGCCTACTTGATGATGCTACTATGTTGGCCCCCGTTAAAACACTTTACCCATCACCCCCCCCCCCCTAGCGAGAGTTGTGTCAACAGGCGACATTACAATTGAATACATTTGCATTTGCATCTCTTTGGATGAGTCCTGTCCGTCATCTTGTGGCACTTTTCAAGATTAATGCTCATGTTTCCGGTTGTCGACGTTGTCGTGGATACTCAAGGCTGAATTTCTAGCTCACCGTCATCGAGGTCAAACATGGAGGAAAAGAGACGCTCGTCACGTTGAGCAGGTCGTTGCCGTGTAAATTTTGATCTGTGTTTCCGATTAACATTATTACTATTACTACGACTACCTCTACCGTCACCATCGCGCTTAGCAAAACAGTAGGTGCGGTAGCAATAGCAAAGGTACTGATAGGAGTAGTAATGTTGATGTCATTGAATAGACGCCATGTCCTGACGTTGGCGCAACACTGAGATTTACGGCTCAACTTAGGCCTCCACCAGACGAGTTACGAGGTTACAATGAAAGAGGGAAAGTAGGTGAGAGTAGCGAACTTGATGATTCTCATTAATTAGTATGAGAGCAGAAATGCTCTTTTGGCAACCGCTGAAGCCTTCATGAATTTTGTTTCGGTGTCAGAAAAAGTTTAGTGGCCGTATGCCAACTGCAATAATAAAACATATATATTTGCCATCTAATCCTATGCTACCCGTCCATTCTCTTCGTAGATCTGTGGCATGCGCGCCTAAGTGTAACAGGTGCGGCTAGCAGCGTGTTGAGCCTATGGGTTAGCTAACTCGCACCATTGAGCAACACACATAAAGCATACGTTAGGTCAGAGGAGATTGATAGAGGCGGCCAAGGATATAGCTGCAAAAGTGATGAGTTCTCTGAGGCGAACTGATAGAATGGCCCAGCAAATGATACCATCGACTAGGACAAATTTTGCATAGTTAATTTGATTATTATTTTAAATATAATTGATTGAAATTTGATGACCAAACAAACAGCACGAATAGTCACAAGCGAGTTGCGCGCCTAACGGGTTGCAGGGGATCGAAAAATTAGGTGCCTAGACCCCAAGAGTAATTTGTATTTTAAACAACAACGACTGTAATAGGATAATTATCAATCATAGCAAAAAAAGTAACAGCAACACTTTTGAAATGGGGAATTACAACTTGGGTACTCTGGACAACGTTTTTCTGGTTGCCTCTATGGCCGCGAGTGGTGAGTTTCAATTCAAGTACATTTATGTAATATCACAGTTGTCATCATGCAAATTACCTGTGCATCCAAATGATGACTAATCTCACTCACCAATTATAATCTTCATCGCACCATGTTTAGCATTCATTGGTCTGTACTTTACAAACAAGAACAAATCCATAGATGCTTATATGCTGGGCGATAGGAAACTCTCCGTTTTTCCAGTGGCAATCTCTCTCATGACCTCATGTCTTAGTGGACTTTCGCTTCTAGGTTCAAGCTCGGAGGTTTACTATCAGGGGCCAACCTACTCATTCGTTGCATTGGCTCTACTAATATGTGGACCCATAACTGCTTACACAATTTTGCCCGTCTTCTACAAGCTCAACGAGTTGAGTTTATATAGGGTAAGTTGTTTGAAAATTGCTGGTTCTCATTCCGGGCAGAAGCCTATCAAGAAGTATATTTTTTGGTTCAACGACAACAGCTTATATACTCGACTCTAGCTCACAACTGATTGGTGAGATCATGCTTTATTATCTAATCATCACTATATTAACGGAGAAAAAAGAGATGCTTAACTTGACTCAACATGACCGACTAATCTTATCCATTAATTAACGGATTAATCCACTGATTTGACTTGGTAACAACACTAATAAAATACATCAACCCCCTTAAACTGAATTGTGTACTACTCAGTACTTGGAGCGTAGGTATGGCAAGCTGGTCAAGTATGTGGTGACCACGATATTTATCTTGCAAATGGTGGTTTACAATTCAGTGGTCTTGTATATTCCCGCAATGGCGATGCAATCTCTCTTGGGAGTACCAAAGTTTTACTCCATCCTAATCATTGGACTTATGTGTGTTTTATACAGTGGAATTGGTGGTGTGAAGGCAGTTGTTTGGACGGATTTATTCCAAGCAATGCTAATGTATGCTGCAATTATTACAGTAGGCGTACTCGGTACCCTCGACGCCGGCGGTTTTATTAAGGTATTCGAGGAAGCCGCTGATGGACACAGGTTAGAAATGACGGGATTCTTCAATTGGGACCTAACAACCAGGCATACCATGATGGGCATACTAATTGGCTCAACAATGAAGCACGTCTATCTGGTTGGCGTTAATCAGGTGCAAATTCAGCGAGCTCTTAGCTTGCCAACTCTAAGACAAGGTCAGCTTGCCTTTATGTATTGCTCAGTATTTGCAGCTCTAATGAGCCTGCTCAGCTCCTACATGGGAGTCATCCTTTACTCGGCCTACCGAGGCTGTGACCCATACCTGGCCCATAAGATCCCAAGGCGAGACGCAATTGTAGTCCACTATGTGGCTCATAGACTTCGCAACACTCCAGGACTCAGGGGTATCTTTATAGCGGGCGTCTTCTCGGCGACTCTCTCAACTCTCAGCTCGTTTTCCAATAGTATGGCTGCGCTGGCGTTAGAGGATTATATAAAACCATTAAGAAAGCGATTAGGCTACGGGGATTTCTCTTGCTCAATGGCGACTTGGTGGGCCAGAGTTTTGGCCACAATTTTTGGTGTAATCTGTGTTCTAATGGCCTACGTGGTGGACAAGGCAAACTCGAGATTGTTGCAGGCAACAACAACGATGTTTGGTGCAATCGGGGTCCCATTTTTGGCCTCTTTTGCTCTAGGTATCTTCACCAGGTTCACAAATACCTTTGGAATCTTAGTTGGCTTCGCCGTGACACTTTCTCTAGGCACCTACATCACTATTTACCAAACCTTTTTCACTCCGCCACTAGCACCCGCAATGCCAATCTACTACAACGATCAATGTGCTCGAGTGTTCAATATGACCATGAGTCCAAGGTTGCTACCACCTGTTGATCTTGTTGTGCCGCCTAACGAGCTCATTGATCCGAAGTTGCCATTTAGTATAGATCGAATTTCCTACATGATGCTCCCGGGAGTTCAATTCATTCTTATGATTGTTATCTCATCAGTGGCTAGCATTCTATCATGTGGTTGGTCACAGGAAGTCGACGACAAGTTGTTGGTGAGAATGGTGCGAAACGATCCGAGCAGCTATGACAATCACGCGGACGCTAACTCCAATAGCAACAATGAAACGGATTTGGTCTACCCCTCGAAGGCAACTAAATCTCACTACAACGCAAATATTATGGTGAATGGAACGGGAGACAACGAATTTGATGATGATGATGGATCACAAAACAAGAGGCAACGCAAGTTGGGAGTCGCAAACAAGAATGGATTCCAAGAAGCGGCTAAGGCGAGCGAATCTTCGTAGATTAGCTAGTAGATATTAGGGGCGCCTAGTTATCTTAGTGTTGTATCAAGTCTCGATGAAACTAATTGTTTTGAATGACATGCAGCGAGTTAATTTTGCTGTTGCGATCTTGTATCGACACTTCGTGGCTTTGCAAATCAATCGAAGTGTTAAGAGTTGGAATCAAATGAGTTTTGCTAGTCAAATAATATAAAAATATAATATAATTCTCAACAATGCTCTAGTTTCCGTCACACGAATCATCTATCGATAATAAGCCGATAATAACAATAACAAGTTTGCGCATCCATAAGGCAATTCAATATCCGCATTTGCCTTATAATTAACCATTACGACGGTTCAATGAAATGATGGAGTTAATAGATCGTTTGCGCCTTTTGCGCGCGTTTTTCACTGCCGTGTAGCCACACGAGCCTCGAGAGGGGGCAAAAGTGTTTGGCAAGTGGTGGCAAGTGGCACTTGTTGTAAAGTGTATTGGTTTCATTGATTGCAACAAAAAGGCAATTAGCAGAGCTCACAACAAGTGGCGTCGTCGTATCACACGACAACTTTCGACGATTTTCTAGTCGTAAACAAAAAACTGTGCACATGACCAAGCGGTAGTTGGAGTCAGTGGCCCGCCGCCACTACAGTCTGCAGCAATAGTAGAGGCTATGCTATTAGTGGTGAACTGGCCTAGACTACAGGGCCGCAGGCCGTAAAGAAAGACTAATGTCGCAAGCAAGCTGATGACGTCCGAGCGGCAGCTGCAGTTATCCTGCCACTGCGCTGGCAGGACCGCGCGATTGCAAGATGTCTACTGCAGTATCAGCTAGACTGCATGCAAAAATACACTGGCCACAATGACGCCAACTTGTCTGCAGGAGAACGAGCCTCCTTTATTCGATCGCCTCGAATAAAGAACGGGGGAAAGCAGTCAAGATAAGCGTTGAAAGTAAACCGTGGGAATGGGGAGAGGAAGAGGATACACGGAGTTGTTTTTCTCAAATTGTGTTGTGTGCGGGCTGGCGAGTGTTGCCGCTGTTCTCCGCTGTAGGTTGATGCCTTTGGCCGCCACTGCTGCTCCTGTCGACGACGTCGGCTCGGCTCGACGATGTTGTTGTTGTTGTTGTCGTTGCCGCAACGCACAACACAGCAGCCGCAGAGAGTGCAAGGGACTCCCTCCGATTGCTTGCTGCAGTACTGCTGCTTGCTTCTGCAGGCTGCACCATTGCCACTGTGTTCTATGCGTCTCTCTGCTCCGAATTCTGTTGTTCTTTGAGTCCACAATGCAATCTTAAATCTCTCCGTCTCCCTCTCTGTTTCCCTGGTTTTCCTTTGTTGTGTCTGTGCGTTAATATTAAGCCCAAGAGGCAATATAATAATAACAATAATATATATATAAATAATATGCAGAGCAGAATAAGGATTTGATATATCATCATTTACAAACCACATACACATATATTATACACTATTTGCTATCACAATCCCCTCAACTCCACCAACCGTCACCACCAACACCACAATAATTATTACAGAGATTACACTGTTTATTGTATATAACAATCAAACAACGAGAGAACCAAAACATATTAATTACTAATATTCGCATCCATCTCACCACACATCATCATCAACCAATCAACAAACAAACCAATCGGCCAGATCCTCCACAACCAATCACCGCATCTCCCTTCGTCGTCTCATCTTGGTCGCTTCAAAACCATTGGCTAATCGAGATTATCTCTCCCGCTGAATCTTTTCCAAACTCTATCATAAAAAAAATTTTGCCCCCACAAACAATCATTTAGTCCGTAACTCATCTCACCAAAGACAACTGCAACAACAATCCAAATACCCAAATTTCTCTATTCTGCAACCGAACCATATAACTGTATTCTGTGAACTACCGTGCAACAGCCACCTTCTGCACCACATATTTGAGTCCAGTTTATTAGATTATTATTGATAATTTAACAAGACTATATGAAAGCAGCAGCGACAACAAGAGAAACTGTCACTCACTCATATTAATAATTTAAATTGAATCCAGTGACGATAGCCAGCCAGTTAGCCGATCGATTTGATTGTTATTTCGCTGCACAAGACGAGGAAACAAAGAGTTACAGACTAGCAAAATTATTGTTAGAAAAAGATAGACGAGAATACGACGACACATAAACGTTACCCCACTAAAATCTCTTATGATTCCATCTATTTTGATTGAGTTAAAAAGAGGAAGAATCAGCCAACAACATTATCGCCACCACCATCATCATAATATTAACACCGAATTATCGTAACAGATCGAAATAACCAGAAGAGATAAATATAAAAACAAAAACAATTATCACCATGAGAGAAGAAATTGAAGCAGCAGCTCTGTTTATAACCAGGCTTGTGAATAAGAACCTATCGCAACCAAATTCTTTATCCTCATCCCTTCACTCACACTCCTCATCGGCATCATCAGCTTCATCAACAACATCATCAACATCCGATAGCCCACCAGGATATGATATGGACTCGACACAACAACATCCCGCAGCCAGCCACCATTACCACCAGCAACAACAACAATTGGCTGCACAAGGAGAGTTCATAGACAAGACAGAACAATTTAGACAATGTCTTACAGAGGCCCTATACGAACGCTTCCATAACCATTGGTTTCCCGATCAACCAACCAAAGGCCAAGCCTATCGATGTATTAGATTGAACGAGTGGGATAGACATGATAGCACTCTACAAAGGGCTTGTCTAAAATGCGGTATTGACTATGATGATCTACAATTACCAGTTGAGCTAACCCTTTGGGTTGATCCAAATGAAGTGACATGTCGTTTTGGTGAGAACAAGGGATCACACTGTTTAGTGGCCAAATTTAAAGATGGCCAGATCCAGCAGGATGGCAGCAATTTTAATCTGGATATTAAGTTGCAGAATTTACATTATTTGAATCCTTGGCCACAGCTTGATTTGAATTCAAGCTACCAAAGTTCTTGGTAGTTTCCTTCAAATAACCCTCCAAACTTTGGATTGCCGCTGAAGTTGGAATAAAAAAATGTGGACTCTTTCTGAGTAATCTTAAAACCCTGAAACTGTAATTGGGATCTTTGAATTTCTCTGCTTGCTTCTCGAGGGGGATCATAATGTATTTGTTGAGATCTGGAGTGTTGTTCAATTGTTTCTGTTTCATATTCCATAAGCGGCTCATATCCTGGCTTCCAATCACATGCATGTTGTAGGGTTTTGCATTTGATAATTCATCACTAACCTTTCTTCTCTTATGATATGTTCCTCTCATGTTTATCATATCGTCTTCATCTTCTGCACCCTGACTTTCATGTTCTAATTTCTTGGGCTCCTTACACTTTCCACTCTTCCATTTGCTCCAACATTCCTCCCGACGAAGCAATTTTCTTACGAGGTCTAGGAACTTGCGACCCTCCTCTCGGTTTGGCATAGAATCCAGTAGTCCATAAATTCTTTTAACGGTGGTTGATAGCCAACTTAATTGCAGCTTGTCGAGAGTCATATGTTCAGGTCTGAGGTCTACCGGCATTTCCAGATACTGTAAAACTATCAAAATTTGTAGAAGAAAACTACGGCGCATGTATACATCATTGAACTGCAACATCAACGTCTTTGGATCTGTCATGTAGGGTTTTTTAAGATTCCAAACTTGGGTGCTTGTGGGCTTATTCTCCATACTAGCAATCAGGGTATCAGTGTAAGTTCTGAAGGTAAACCAGGAGCTTTTGTCGTAGAGTTGATTTGGATTGTATAAAAGCTGTTGAACTTTCCAAAATCGTTCATAAATTTTGTCGACATCCTCTTGTGGCGAAGATGCTTCGCTATCATCGTCGTCATCACTTATAGTTTCACCCTCTTCCATATCATGGTTAGAAAGTTTGGCTAGATCCTTATCCTTTGCTGTAGTTTGTTTTCTGATTCTATCTAAATGCTCCTTCACATCATGTGGCAGAGTCCTCTCACTTATATCGGATTTAAGATTAAGACTAGACTGGTCAAATAAATTTAATACCTTAGCTAGAAATATGAGGACCCGACCTGCAAATATATGATGGGGTCCATCTTCCAATCGAGCCAACAATTCAATGCAAGTTCTTAGGATACCAAGTTTATCGGGTTGCTTTCCCTCTGCATAATGCTCTAGATTTGCTTCGATGTATTTCGTGAAAATTTGCTCACACTCCTCGATAGTGGAATAATACAATTGACTCTCTTTCTCTTTGTCCATACTAGATATAATAATATATTGAGTAATAGAACAATCAAACTAGATTATATGTGATTGTAGAATAGAGATGATGTTTTCGACACATCTGATTAATCTCGAACGTGTGGTACGTTTTTCTGACAGGAGCATGGGAATGGCGTGGGACGTTTGTAAGTTTCACACACAGGATTTGGGCTCACTCGCCCGCCCCAATTTGCGTCTAGCGCGATGTCGGTGAGATTTAGGAAGCCGACACACCATCAGATTTGACTAGATGTAACTTTTGTTTCTAAAGATGAACAACTTTCCAGTTGAAAATGGAATCTAAAATATAATACATGTATGAAGATCTACTTAGATATGTAGTGCATGGAACACCTTGAACCAATCTGATATGTCAGACGACGTTTATTATTTCGCATTTGGAAGGTGAGTTCAAGAAGCTCTAACCTGCCGCTTGGTCATCCATTAGCATCTCTTCAGCAATGCCAACATGGAATGGGCCATTCTTGAAGTCAGCTCTCATTTTCAGGTAATCCTCCCCCTTGAATGCCCTAGATGCTGTATTTGATTTCACAAGAGTTTTTAGTATCTCGAATTTAGCCTCTTTGCTTTCCTTGCAAGTCTCAGAGGAGCGGTCTAGAATCCAGGTGACAAAATTTGGGTGGCTTGCGAGCTCCTTTTGGGCCCAAGGATGAACGGCAACTGCTGTTATAATCAACATTGCATTGATTCTAATCTCCATAAATGGAACCCGACATAGAGCCAACACTTGCGTGGTCATCCTATTCTCGCCCTCGATTATTGTATGATAAAACTTCTCACTTAAATTGGCAGATTCCTCCTTTGGATCATCGTCATGCAATTCCAATAGGTCAAAAATACATCTCAAAGTTCTGCTTTTAAGTAGACTATCTGAACTGATAATCAGTTGGCCTAGTTTAGCCAGACTTTTGGATGCAAACTCTTGGTGATTATCGAGCACTTTGCGTGCGCTGTAACCGCCTCGACCAATGGAGGCTATAATGTCAATCGCATAATCTACCATTTGTTTGTTTTCCGACTGACAATAATCACAAATTTTGTTCAATACTTGGGGATATTTTGTCTCTAAATACTTGGGATCAATGCGATAGAAGAACTTGAGAGCGTGAGGAACAATGAGAGGATCGCTTTCATTTAAAAGGGTGATGAGTTTTGCTGGTACCTGTCGCTCTTCTAATATTGCTAGAGCTTGCGAGGAGCAAGCTAAATCGGCAACGAGTTGCAGACAGTTTACCTGGAACACAGGATCATCAGTTTTGTCCATATCCTTGATGAGTTCATCAATCTTCTTGATTGACTCATTGCTCAATGGATCCTTCGATCGGTTGGCCAATTCAACAACAGCCTCGTAATCGTTCACCTTATCAGCTCCAGCCTCCTGATCCAAACCTGTGTTGTCCACCTTCATATCGAATAGATGATATCTTTATTATTAACAAAAAGAGATTCGACTCTTGGGTTTGACTTTAATATATATGAATATATATATATACAAGGTAAGAAGCGGTTTGTCAAGATGGAAAATATAAATTTACATTAAGTTTGTTGTGATTTCGTCACACGCATGCAACGGGCAGCGATGCAAGCCGTTCACTTGAGCAAACCTCTTGATCGCTCATGTGCCGCTGCTCTCTTATCAGGTGAATTAAAATTAACTTGACCAGATCATCTAGTCTTGAATAAGCCTTTGATAATTGTTTTTGAATTGAAATCATTTATTGCGTCATGCAAGTTAAAAGACAAAACATTCAACACTTCAGCTGCTCCTCTGCAACTGCCCTCTGTCTCTTGAGATCCGCTTTCATTAGAACTGTCAGCACCAAGCCAACAGCTAGGCAAACTGTCAGAAAGATATTGGCCCACAGATTTCCAATATAGTCGACCATGAATGATGAAACATAGGTTAATATTAATCCGAACACTTGAGCCGATAGATTCAACAAGCCGGCTGGTGTGTTGGCCGGATGGGGATAGGTGATCTCGGCGGCAAACTCGAAACCAAGTGGCAGGTATCCGGTCATAAAGTAGCCCAGCGTGATGGAAGCTAAATAGAGTAACCAGACTAGATTTAGAAGCTCGAGGACTAGAGTGAATAGTACCATTGATACCAGTGAGAATAAGTAGATTAAAACGATGATTAATTTGTAAGCGTGAGTTCTATCCAAAATTTGTCCGCAAGTAACCGATCCAGCCATACCACTGACCACAATCAATAGTCCCATTCGGCCAGCCAAATCTGGTAAGTCAGGCCAAATATTGAATACCATTTGATTGAGCACAGTGGAGACTGCATAGAAGACGCCAACATTAATACCGTAACTTAATATTAGATATCTAAAGTCGCTACTCTTACAGAGTTCCAAGATTGATGCGTATGCCTGTATCTTGGGTTGACTATCGTGCTCCTGAGCGGCATGTAGACTGGCTGATCCCGGCGGCTTTGGTGGTTTGTCTCGGAATGTTACAATGGATACTAGGCAAATAATAAACGAGACCCAAAAGACAACACGAGCCAAGAAATTTAAGTCGGCGCCAATAACCTCCTTACCTGCCTTAATATCGCTCAAAACTAGAGGTGGAATTATAAAACCCAAGGCAATGCCAAGTTGGTTTCCAAAAACTCCAATTCCCGTTGCAGTGGAAACTTGATCGTCGGGAAACCAAACGGCGGCTAAAAGTGGAGGTATACTAATAATATATAGTTGCGATAGAGCAACTATAGTTTGTCCCAACATCATCCACCAGAATGCCGTCATTCCCGGCTCACCGCCAAGTTGCCACTTGATTAGAGAGCCAAGTGCCGTGCCGAAGGTTCCCAAGAGAACCGCCTTCCTCAGTCCAACTTGTTCAAGCATTATACTTGCCTGAATAATAAATGGGATGTAGGTAATCATGTAAACCAATGAGGTCAGGTTGACTTGCAAATTGCTTGCACCATAGTAGTCCGAGATAACTGCAGTGATACTCGAGTACTCAATCCATTGAAAAGAGTTGATGGCCGAGTAGGCGCAAAATAAAGCCAAGATGAAGAATCTGCTCTTGTAAACGTGAATCTCTTCCAATGGTTGGTTGACATTTTCATTATTGTTGTTGTTGTTACTAATAATGCTGTTGGTGCCTTTGGTGCCACTAATGTTACTATTCCCATTGCCCCCGTCTGTCTTCTCCACAACTTTAGTCCTACTTCCGCCTTGACCCCGATCCTCCAACTCCACGGCGTTCTTCGGCGCGCCACTCTTGTTGGCCGCTTCAATCTTTGAACTCATTTGGCGAGTTTTTTTGTCGTAATTTGCAGTCACCTTGTTACTGTGCGCTAGCTCCTCTTTAGGTGCTCGTGAATCGATCTTATTGTTTTCCCCCGATTCTTGCGTAATCTTAATTACCGGCGACTCTTTAAGATTTCCGCTACTTTCCTCGCTAGTCGCTTGACTTTGACTCGCCTGCCTCTGGTGGTTGTCCATTTTGTTTTGTTCATCGGCTATCTTCATTCAAATACTACGATTGGATATATATATATATATATATATATATAGAATTTAATTTTTGACAAATCTTATAACTGCTCTGCTTACTTATTAATAATTTAAAGTGATGATGATTCATGAAATAGAGAGCAGTCAAATTCACAACCTTACGTTTCCCCTCGCCGCGAAACTAAACTAGTTTGCCACACTCAACTAGTAACACTAGTACTCGACTAATCAACTGCCATGGTGTTGGCTATCCTCTGCCACTGTCTCAACAAATAGTTGCGATGACCTCAAGTCAAATTAAATTTTTATTTTTCTGAGATTCAAATTGATTGAGACAGTGGTTTGTTTATAATCAAAGTCGTCTGTTTGGTTTCTCTAAGCAGACGACTAAATTCTTACTCAAAATGTAACTGAGGAACAACGCGCGACGAGTTGAGAATTTGAGTGCCATAATGAAAGCACAGGCAATTGGCAAATGTCAGTGGTGGGATGGCGAGGCTGGAGTCGCTAGGTACCCGGAGCGCCTAGCGCAGCCGCGGGCGCTGCGTCGTCCAGTGTATAAGCCATGTGGGAGCTCCCACTCAAACTTGGCTCATAACACACATGCACGACTGCAGATGTTCTCCTCCGCTCGCCCACTCGCTCCAGCACACAACTTCTCGGCTCGCTCACTGACGAACATTGCTAGACAGGCTTCGCGCGTCAAGCTAACTATCTAGCCCCTCCCGCCTGCTCACAATGCCAAGATCTTAGGGCCTCCGATGTCTAGCGTTTCCGGTAGTCGCAGACACAGTACATGAAGTAAGCTGGTAGCACGAGCAGTAGAATTTCATTACTTTTCAACTTAATTTATCTGCGCTTGAGCGCCAGTAAATTTTGAGCTCAAAACTGTGCTCCAAGGTGGTAACTCCCCCATAATCTGCACGTGCTCCTCCAATTGGACCACCTCTATACTTTTTGTTCAGCCACCACCAAGCTCCATCTACTTTCGTGCTCAGTGCCACAAGATTTATGTCTTGCGGTTGGGACTTGCGCTTCCATTGTTTTTGAGGATTTTTCCCAATATAAAGTAGTACACATTTTGGCGTTCAATACGATGGTGGTTGTGGATTGTTGTATCCACAGTGGCGCTTACGTTGAGAGTAATGGCAAGCGGAAAGAAAGAAAACGATTCCCTCTACAGAGCTCCTCCGGTATCCCGAGGAGAGATTAGAGTAAATCCCCGATGATCATCTAGTGAGCTTCACCTTTCTACAATACCATCACTTTAACGATCACCGCGTGTTCCTCTGGTGCAAATTAAATTTCGTTCTCATTGAAGTTAACCATCTCTCGAGCTTGATGTATCGTCACTAACTGCAAACTTGAGAGACTGTTATTTGCAGAAGAATTTCCATGGCGCTTGTGGCTTGCGCAATGCAACACTCTTGGATTGACCTCCCCCCCCCCAATATGGCCCCTGTTGTTCTCTTTGCGAATATTCAAAACCCAAGTCTCATAGTATTAGCCTTTAATGCGACGATGACATGAGAGCAAATAGAATTGTGCATTATCAAATCTTCAACGAGACGGAATGCAACTGACCAACGAATCTCAGGTACCTCGTTCATCAATGGCGCAGCTCCTTGGATAAATTTAAAAAGATTTAATTCTAGCGACTGGTTATGAACCTACGATGGGTGTCAGATGAATGCTGTGAAATTATATCTTGTCTCGAAGAGTCGAAAAATTTTCGTGCATTATCTCAGCAATTTAATGTCAAGAAGTCTTACGAAAAGTGTCAATTGACATGAAAGGCGACAGATGGCAGTTGTGGTGAAGGTAATGTTTTTGTGCCAACTCCCGCTTGCGATTAGTCTTGTCGACTTACGATGTCTATCTGTTTTTCTACTTACTTGTTTACACAAAGTAAGGGTGATATAAATGGTTGGGTAAACTTGGAAAATTTGCAGAATGGCAAGGGTGCGACGGCAGAGAGCCCGAGCCCTGGGCGAAAAATAAACAGGTTGCCTATCTCCATCTGTGCCTCTGTGCGATTATCTCGTTTAGATTCTCGTTGTATGCAAATGCCTCGATGGTTTTCAGCCTTTCAGCTTCAAGCTGAGGATAAAAATGACACCGACTGAGTTAGAACACCTCCAACTTGTAAGAATAACTTGCCGCAGGGGGGAGGATTTAATGGCAACTCGAGACAAGGAGGAAAACAGAGTTGTCATTCTGAAGCCGCGAAATAACAACACGCGACGGCCACAAATAGCGCCGACACCTGTAATCCAATCGGGTTGCGTGTCCGTCGGGAGCAATGTGAGAGAGATCCTATCATCGTGTATTGCAATAGTGTTCACAGTGATGACATTTTTCCCCTAATTTTGCCAGGTATCCCACATAATATGGCCACTGTTCGCCTCGTCAATTGCAATTTCTCGACTCCAATCTAATCAGCGCGATATAAGAGATTGGTATGATTTGAAGCGAAAGTTTCATTCCAATTTCAACAGGTGGCTGACGCGCAACAATCTGTTGGTATGTCATCATGTGCTCAAAGTGAGTTTGTAAGCTGAATAAATTTGCAATCGATTGCGACTTTGAGGGCCACTTGAATGAGTCTTTTTATTGACACAAGAGCTTTCGGCTTCATACGCTTCTTCTTCTGCTTCTTTTTCTACAAATTGGAATAAAAGTTAACCAAAAAATCTAGCGACGAGCAACCAAACGCCGAGTTCAAGGCGACGAGCGGACAGTTTGAGTTTCAAACCCTGATTTGGTTGGCTAACTTGCTAGCTACAGGCTGCAGTTAGTCAGTCGCGTACAACATTACGTCACGCCGCGCACAGGATATGGGTTGCACGTTGTGCGCGCCGCCTCTCCAAATCTCGCCCCGTCGGCCGAATCCAATCAACAGGTTGGCTCAAATTGAGGAGCGACCAGCCGCGACGCTTACGTAATGAGCACAACGAGAGTAGAAGTGTGAATCAAGTGCTCTCTCATTGTGTGAGAAGAAAGCTCTCTCTCTCTCTCCCTCCCTCATTCTCCTTCTATCTGCCACTTAATTTTCAAGCGTCTTCTTCCTGACTGCAAGTGGTTGTTGTTAGTCATTATTGCTGTTGCAACTAATGAGTTAGTTGAGTTGCTGCATAGAATCTTGCCAGCGGCAAGATGGCGACGAGACAAGGGAAGAGCTCCTTTGTGCAACCATTGGCTAGCTACCTGATGCCGACTGGATGCGTCGGTTCACAGGTGCACTTGCCACTTAAAGACTCTCACGAGTCTATCACTATCTCTATCAATAGTGACGAAGACGACGCAGTCGATTGGTACCACTACAAGCAGCGAGCGTTAAGAGGTGCCACTTTAAGTGTCTCGCTATCTCTTGTGATCACTGACAGCCGACGGGACGACGTCGAGTTGCCTCTTGGGAATTTTGCGCTTTAGCTTCCGATCAAAAGTGTTAATCTTTCCTCCTCTGATTCGTATAACCAATCGGCGAGTCTACTTATCGCCGAGCTCATGAATCATCATCGTAAAACATTGGCAAAGAGCGAGATGAGTGAAGCCATTTACGCCCGATCAAACTTTAAAGCAAACTCAATCAACAAGAGAGTAAGAGACAGAGACAGAGACCGATAACGAGAGACTTGTGTTATATTTCGCTTGAGTTTCAAGAGCTGGAGCACAAAAAGGGAGCTGGACTAGATGAAAGAGATGGAATTGAAGAAACAAAATTAGCAGAAATCACCTTGAACTCAAACTTCAAATAAGCAATCCGCCAGCCGACCAACTAACCAACCAAAGCAGGAGAACGATGAATACCCGGCAACCCAAATTTACCTGAGCAACACGCAAGTTTCGCTCGCCAAGCTCAAAACTCTACCCTCCGATTATCCGGCAAGTTGGCCGCTTGGCGCCGAATTGAAAAGGCAACAAGTGGTCGATATTCTGAGTGCTGTTAACTCTCTACAGTGCGCAAGAGAGAACAGGTAGCGGTGAGTTCTGCTCAAGCAGTTAGTTGAGTCCTCTAGCAACTTGAGTTCTTCTCTCTCTCTCTCCCTCTCTCTTGTGCCATTGAGATTCTAGCTGCTCGTTGTGTGCCATCTCGCCTTTTTACCCCCAAGTTGCGCTTTCCAGCCACCAACCTGAGCAACTAACTCGTTGGTTAGATTGCAAATACCAACGCGAAGCGCATGATCGAGAAGTAGTCGTCTTTTCGCGTCGCAAGTCTCTCTCGGCACAAGGAACAAGTTGCAAAATTTGCTCGAGCTTGCTTAGCTTCATCTCGATCGCGTCATCATCATTCTCGTCGCCACTTCTTCTTACAAGTTTTTTCAAGTATCTCCAACAACGAAAGAGATCGAGAGATTCAAGTTCAGGTGCGGAACCGATGGCGATCCCAATATTAGCAGAAGTGGTTTGTTCCGTTACAGTCGAGCCATTAGCTGTTCCGTTTTTCCGCCGGCACAGCAAGTAGAAAGATCTTGAACCTCTAGTTACCACTACTATTAGTGTCCACCTAGTTGCTCGTATAATTTATTTGAGTTGATATTATCGAGCTAATTAGGATTATCAAAATTTCAACCATCATTATTAAATAATTTCAAACCAGAACAGAGACGATCAAACTAATCGACGGATTTTCAAGTAGCCTGTTCCGCTAGTAGCAAGATAGAAGAAAGTTTATTTATTAAAAATTTTAAGCCACAAGAAATTTCAAGAGTTTGGAGAAGGAAATACACAATTTTAGAAAGACAAGATGCCAAATACAAGATTAAGAAGGAACTCGGTGGTCGATATGCTGTCAAAGGTGCACGTGAATCGGGGTAGTTTGTTGAAGAGCATTGAAAATCTATTAAAGACCATCGAGTTGAGTGAGTCGGCCGTGATGGTTCCAACTTTGCTCAGGGACAAATGCGAGTTCGACGCTTGGGAATTGCTCTTTGTGGCCAAGATATTGAAAGCATCAATCTTGGGACACAACGATTTGGTCGAGTTTTACATGACTCACATGAGCCACTCGGCGGTGGCGGCAGCCCACCAGCAGCAGCAGCATCTACAAAACGGATCAATTCCAAACACTCCAACAAGTGGCACCAACAGCATCAACGGGTTTATGAATGGAGACATCTCGTCGAGTCCAATCAACTCGCCTGGAGGAAATGGAAATCTTAGGCGTCTGGCAACAAGCCCGTCGCTTTCGGTGGCCAGCTCGCTGAGTTCCGTGTCAACCAGTGGTGATGGCAATGGCCACTGCACTAGTAACAGTAACGGCAACATCAATGGCAGAGTCAATCTGGCGGCAGGTCAGATGCAACAGCAGCAGCAGCAGCAACCGCAACAACATGTGACTGTTGCGGCAGGAGCAAACTCGAGTTCAGGATCAAAGTCGCACTCCTCCGCCGCCAGCTGGGTGACCGCAAACCAAACTGCGCCCAGCTTGTCGGCTGGATCGGCCGGATCCTCGTTCAGCAACTCGCTCAATGGATTCCAATTAAACGAAAGCCAATCGAGCTCCTCTTCGACTTCCTCGGGCGGCAATGGCGTTAGCATGCTTGCAAATCCACAAACGGGTTGTGTGCCGGATGGCAGCAACCATAACCATGAGAGCAACAAATCAACTCCATCTTCAGTTGTGTCAACAAACACGATCGAGCCACAAACGCAACCACTTTTAAACCAACAACAATTGCAACAACAGCCCAGCTTGCCAAGACACCAGGAGTCGAGTGACACGAGCGCCTTGTTGGCGGCAAGACCGTTGCTGATGCGCCAGGCGCAGCCGCCTAGTTTGCTCCAATTGACCACAACAAACAATCACATCAACAGTGTGGTCGCTGGGTTCACGGATAAAAACTTGGAAAATCTAACGAATCAACTAACTTCATTGGCGTTCACAAATGGCGGAACAAATGGCTCTCTGAACAGCAACCACATGTTGAATAACAGCTCCTCTCTCGACAGCACTCTATCCATCTCAACCACTGTGGCTAATCAGGCACTGTCGCCGAGTTCAACAATCGCCTCGACCGTAGCAACAACAGCCGTTGCGGGGTCCGCGAATGGAGTTAATCAGTTGAATGGAGCGGACAGCGGTAATATCAGTATCGCAACAACAACACCAACACCAACAAATACCACTTGTGTCAATGGAGTCCAAAGCTACAGCAACCACCACCGACATAATCACCACCACGCCGAGCTAAAGACAAGTCGCTCTGCTGGCTGCCTATTCCGAGTAAACTCGTCCGGCGCCTCGAGCCCGCGAACTCCATTGGCCCAGACCCCGACTACCCCATATCCGCAGGCTGAAACTCTAGCCAACAACCAGTCGCTGGCAAATGGATTGTTGGCCGCGGATCCCGGGGCGCCCGTCAAGTTGCTGTTGCAAATTGAGCAGCTGAAATCAAGCATAAACCATGTGACAAAGTTGCTTGAAAGCGTCGTCGAACTTTACAAGAAGTCGATCGACAATATAGCCTAAAATGCAAATCAGTGAAAGAGAGTGTATCTGTGTGTCATAGGTGTAATATATACATATATGTTGAATCACGAGTCATATCAATTCCGTTTCTTGAATTTTTTTCATTTTTCTCGAGTAAAAAAGTTGCAGCTAACACGTCGACTAAATATACTAACACAAGTACTTCAAAACCCGACTTCTAGATCTTCAGCAGCAAAATTCACGGTTACGACGTCAAGGAGTACAACATCACCACCAAGGATAATTATGTGCTCACCTTGCACCTCAACTCATCCATCCGCAAGATATTCCGACCGGCGGTCCAGCGACAGGAGCAAAGAAGCCATATCTCTTGCTACACGGTCTAGTGGGCTCCTCCGCGAGTTATGTCAGAAACGTTGCACCAGATTAAAAGGCGCCACTGGAAACGATTGATCTCAACCCAAATATCTATGAGGTGCTAAGGTTCCCTCCAGACCAGTATAGCTGGACGTCAACGGCTGGTTATTTCACGGGCAACGATGGGGCCGGCGCAGAGCCAACAGCTGAGATTTAGTTGTATGATGATGACGCAAGTAAGATTCTCTTTGCACTGGAGTTTGAGAATTAGAACCAGAAGTTTAGCATGCCGAAGAAATCTGAGGATTCCGTTAGCAACTCTCTCGCTTTCACCATGAGCAACTTCGGCTAATTAACTTGCGTGGAAATGATTACTCGAAAAAACACGCTGGCAGCTACACCAGCGACTCAGCCAAATATTGGGACTTCATTATCGACACCATCATCCGTGAGGATCTTGTGGCTTCGATTGATTTTGTTTCAAAAACAACGGAATGGCAGGGACCAATGGGTTTTGTCTCCTACTCCTTCAGCAGCGCCCATGTCCTCGGACTGCTAACCGCCTTCCCTGAGTACCAGGATACATTGCAACCTGTTGTCATGATAGCGCCGACCCTGCTCACAGGTACACCTGAACGCTCGACCTATGAGGTCGAGTCTGCTACTGACCTTCTCACTTCTTCAGATGGCCCATTCCCGGCCACCGGACAAACGGAGGAGGATAAGATTGAGAAGCTGCTTTGCAAACTTTCGAACTCGAATTTATGCAAACTCTTAGAGACGATTTTCTACGGGGCTGTTGTACAGAAAGGGGGGGATGGCATTTTCAAATTTTGACTTCATAAATGGATTCGCCGACCCCAAAATAGCCAGGAAAAGTGGTTCCGGCGGTCCGGAACCCCCTTTCCGGTTTCCCCGAAAGGGGCGTGCCGGCCCGGGAAAAGTACCGAAATCAGGTGGGCGTGCCTCCCGAAGGCCTGCGGGAAAGTAAAAAAAATAAATATGTGTGACAATTTTTCGCCGCTGATGCTGTAACACACAATAGCCTAATTGATATACACTGGCGGCCAAATAAAAGTAAGCAGAGGCTAACTTTTGATCTAGTTTGAGTTTTGGCTTGATATTTGCAGAGAAGTTGTATTTGTAGATGGAATCGCTATTTTCATAGCATTTGTTTTCAAAATTGATGTATTTTCTGTTCAGGCAGCAAAACTCGCACTGCAGCTCAATTGGCGACGGCCAAGTAAAAGGTTGCGGCGGAAGATGATAGAATTGTGCAGAATTCAGATGGTAATTTGCCAAGTTTAATCTAGTAACCTGTAGGTCCAACCTTTCTCATCGATACATTTGACTAAACGTCTCCTGATTGAACCACACAAATTAGACAGGAAGTCTTGTTCAAAGACATTGATTTGAGTAACGGCGGCATCGATGGCAACCCACAATTCTGCCTTGTTTTTGTACTGTTTACCTTCATAGACGATTGCTGCCATTCGAGACCAAACATTTTCAATCGGGTTCAAATCTGGCGAGCGTGCAGGCCAAGGTAAAAGTTTTAGACCCAAATTAGCTTGTTACGCTGACAAACGTCAGAGACCGAATGGTCGTCATTTATTACATACAGAAGTGCAAGGAAAAATAACTGCGCGCTGCGCGATGCGCTGTGCGCCACACTCCCCTCCTTATGGTTGGTGTATCTCTTGGATATTTACGGAAGGTCTGTGGTATCTGGTGTTAGGTAGAATGTTTTTCTCTACAATTCTGTCCAATTGTTTTGCCAATCTATCTTCGTCCATTGACTGCAATGTCAACATTGGGAATGAATTTCTTTCTCTAGTGCGAAGCGGTACCTCGTCGTGCATCGGTTGTCTAATTATCGTTGTGTGAGCTGGTGCTGTATTGTTTGCCATGCGGTTTGCAGCAATCCATTGTTGCCACATCGAAGGTGTCTTACATTTTACATAACAAATGCTACAGCATATAACAATGAATAGTAAACCAGTTGTTGCTAAGGTGTACATGGTAGCATCTTTCCAGGACCAACTGTATCCAGCTACTTGTAGAGCTATAGCTTCCCTTGTAATGTTGTTGTGCAGTTGTAGTAAGTTTTCGCTCATCCTAATGTTGTCATCAAACACCTCGTGTGCGTATTTAAAACGATCGAAGTGATAGCTGGCAACATTGAATATATAATAAGTTGGATTTAGTGCTTGGGGTTTCTTCGATTCATGAATAACAAGGTTATCACTTGTCCTAAATGAGTACTTAAAACTCAAAGAAAACACATAACTAGGGCAAGTTGTAGTCTCATACCTAGGGTGGGAGTAAATGTAATGTAACGTAAAAAGTGGGGGAAAAATTTACACTCAACTGACAGCTTTTTACATGTAAAATTCCCTGTTTTACAGGGTAAAAATGTAAAAAGCATGTGTCAACGGAAGTGAATCTCGTATAGCTGCCCGCCACGCCTGCTGGCAAATTTGAAAGGAGCGACCGCCGACCCGATACTTCAGCATGGGGCCTGCCTCATATTTTATTTATGTAAGAGGCATCGGTGCGTTATTGTTAAACCATATCAATCATTATCTAATAAATCTGCAATCTATTCATTGATGGCAATAATAACAGTGTAATATTTGAGATTGTGTAATATTTGAGATTGTGTAATATTAGAGAGTGTGTAATATTAGAGCCCGTGTAATTTAAGAGAATTCTTGTCAATTTGTATCATGGAAGAAGACCTTGATCGAGGAATTTTGGAAAATTTAGACGTGAACAGAGGTAGAGATTCGATAGATTCAATAGATTCGATAGATTCGCAAAATTCATCCTCTTTCGGCGAGCCGACGTTCAAGAAACTACCCTGGATGAATAATTATTTTCGATTGGAAACGCTCAACGATGGTACAAAAATAGTACGATGTGAGACATGCAAAATATACACGTGCAAGAATAGAAGTACGAAACGTTTGGTACCTCACCTGAAGAAATGCTCGAATATTACAGATATCCAAGCCGAAGAGATGGAAGCAGAAATAAAGAAGAGCGATATGGAGCACTTGCGCATAAATAAGCTATGGACAGACTTCTTGATAGAGAGCAATGTGGCTCTAAGAAGTTTAGAGACTAGATCATTCAAGCGATTCGCTAGCGGAGCCTTACCATCGTGGAAGGTACCAACACGACAAGATGTGTCAAGCATCTACATTCCGATGCGATCTCAAGAATTACAACGTGAATTTGAAAGAAAAATTGCAAATAAGAAGATAGACTACTTATCGATCGAGTTTGATCATTGGCAAGATGCCAACCATCGTTCGATATTTGGTGTCATAGCGACTGACACTGGAGGCAATAGATTTCTCCTCGAATTGCGAGATGTCTCACTGCGTGGCCATTACGCAAGTGTAATAGTCGAGGATTTGATGGACATACTGGACAAAATACCTGGAGCTGCCATTAATTCTATCGTCAGTGATTCAGCCTCGACCTGTAAGCTTGCACGACATGAGATCGTTAAGAAAACTAAATATGCGCACTTGATACAGCATAGGTGCATAGCTCATCTACTCAACTGCATCGGCTCAAGAATTACATGTAAGAATCCCACGATCGAGGCAACCATCAAGACAGCCGCCAAAATTACAGCTTTTGTTTCCTCTAGCACATATTGGTCAGCTTATATCAAGAATACTGCGGGGAAAACGGTGAAACCATTATGTTCGGTCAGATGGTATTCGACGGTTGAAATGTTGACCGCGTTGTTAGATTTGAAGAAAGTAATTTCGGAAGATATAAGAACGACCCTGAAGGATGACAGTCAGGCAGCAAGAACAATTGAATCGATGGATTGGGACCGGGCAAGAGATATAGTAGATGTTTTGAACCCCCTCTGCGACTGTATCGCGGCAGTTGAAGCTAAAGGCTGCTCACTTAGCGATGCAGTCAAAGTTATTCTACACTTGATGAAAAGCTTATTCGATAGCGAAACTGTAATTTCAGAGACAAGAAAAGCCGCGAGATTATCTTTCTTATGGTACTTCAATACTGATAATATGACTGATCAAGAGCTCGGCCTCTACATGGCAGCATATGTGATCGAGAGAAAGAACAAATTTAGGTTTGTTACTGAGGACGGTGTAAAGCTAGCTAAGGAGACGATAACAAGAATAGCTAATGCATCTGGTGTGGATTTGAGGAGGAGAGGACGGGCGTTGCTCGATGAATTCAAAGTTTACCGTAATTTTCGAGCAGATTACGCAAACTTGGATCCAAATTCCACACTGGCTCAGTGGTGGGTGGATAGGTTAGATAGTGGTCCCTTAGCCAAGATAGGTATCCGAATTGCTCACCTTAAAGCTTCGTCAGCGAATATCGAGCGAACTTTTTCAGCACTCAAGTTGATTCAAGGATTCAACCGGGTTAATTTAGCGCTATCCTCAATGAAACATGCATGTAGAATTAAGATTGCTACAGGTGTAATTCTGGACGAGGGTGATTCAGAGTTGCTGGAAACAGAAGATCCAGGTATAGTTGAGTCTATCGATACTGACCAAGATGAAGCCACGGAAGATCATTCGATTTCGGGAATTACAACTGGTTCGTCTGAAATAGCCAGCAATTGGCTGGAGAACGAAAGTTTGTCTGTCAAGCTGAGTTATCAACGTCTATTCAAGTACATTGATTTCTCTATAATTTATGACTATATTCCAAGCTCGAGCATTGAGGCACCAGCAACAGAAGAAGAGATCAGAAGACTGATAGATGGTGATCAAACTATCCTCGAAAATTACGTTGTACCAGATACGAACAGTCAAGTAGCTGACTATGATGATCTGCCGCTTGAGAATTTGTAAACAAACTAATGTAAATTTGAATTCCGCGCGCCGCCACTCATAACAAACACACATGCACAACACGCGCCTAAAACGACAAGTGCCGATTATGACTAAATTAACGCTGCATAATGCGGCATCATCAATATATTGACATTCCGATCTAGCTCACTAACATCCCACCTTTTCAATATCACTGCCATCAAACAAGACTGTAATTTACGAAGATTGTAATATTAGAGAATAGTAATTGAAGATGGAGTGCGTAATTTGCTTCTGTCAACATGATGACCAATCGATATTCCTGCCATGCAGCCACAAATTTCACAAGCATTGTATCAAACAAGTATACAGGACAACCAAAAATACATATGATCAAGTGACTATGCAGCCAATTTACCCCGTGTGTCCATACTGTCGGCAACGCTTCCATGCCAGAGATGTTGGAATGAATAGAACAGGAAGACCACCTGCAGAAGTTGAAGTTGATCCAAATTTACAGAACGTTCCAGCTTACGCTTCGATGTCTAATTATGTGAGACCACTTCGATTGAGTCGCTTGGTTCAAGTTATCGAGAGAGAGAGAGACAACAACAACTGTTGACTCAGCTTATTGAGAGAAGGCGAGAGATGCTCCAGCGGCAACAGAATTCTCGACAATTACAGGAGAACGAGTCTCGAGTACTATCCCAATCTTCAAGCTCTCAGGAAAGTATCAAGCGACCCTCTGGAACCTCTAATCGCGTGATACTCGAATCTGATTCCGATCAAAGCCGGCCATCGAGTCAACGAGATCCATACCTGACAGATGAGCCTGTAATTTACGAGCCGATGCACATAGAATCGATTCCTAGGGCCACTCCTCGTTACGCTACAGATTTCTCAGCTCCATCTCCGGGATGGGCGATGGTAATGCCCGAAAGTTTACCACAGCTCAACACGCAGATAACTATATTCGAGAACCAACTAGCCCAAATCTCCGGAAATTACCAGATGGAAACTATGCCAGATTCACCAGCCCGCTCTAGTGAACCTGATTCTGACATCGAAGAGGAAATCGATGAAATACCTGAGCCGATGAACATCGAAGGCTTCTGGGGTAGAGGTCGCAATCTCCGTTACATCATCTTATGGTCTGATGGAACTTTTAGTTTGAATAGGACCAGAGAAGTAGAGGCAGGAGCTCTAGAATTACTGATGGATTTCCGTCGGAGGCGGGGACGCGAAGCTACGAGGAGGGCTCGAGAATTACAACGGACAGGTGAGAGACCCCGTATCTTAGGTAGAGGTAGGGGTAGAGGACGCATCGCCCGGTCGAATTCTGATTGCCACCAACGAGACTTTTGATATTCAAATTCTTCCAAAATTACAAAGACTGACACTATGATCTCTCAAAAATTACAGTATTATATTATCACTCATTTGCTGCATAAATAAAGATTAAGATACACTACTCTATATTTGCGTTGTTTGTTTACATTCATATTGATGCTCACATTATCAGTCAGCCCGCAAGGCTCGGCCCCAATGAGACACGCCTCTTCGCCTGTCGAGAGGGAGCGGGAAATCGATGTAAAGAACGCCCATTTTTGACCATCGTCAAAAGCCCTCCGTTTACAGAATCAGTACACTTTTTCAGGTTTTTTACGCGATTTCTTTACAGTGCTATTTTCGTTTACATTACATTTACTCCCACCCTACTCATACCTAGGCGAATTGGCTAATGCAATTGAAATATTATTTCCATAGCAGCTGATAATCAGGTTGGGCCACGCCACCTCCATTTTAGAGTGAATTGGTTTGGATTTGTCAATTGATGTCTCTCTCCAGAGTTTGATGTTTGGATCTGAGAAGTTTTCTTCCTCACAGCTTGATTCGACCGCGTCCGTGGCTGTTTGATCCAAACCCCGCACACAATTCTTGACCTTATTGGACAAAACCAAAGGTTTTCCGACGTATGCGTGTCGTGTCGGAGAGAGGGCGAAGTTGGTGTAGAAATCAACATGACGAATTAGATAGATTTTTGAAGTTTTGGATCTAACATGTCCTTGGATTGTAATGTGCAATGTGTTTGTGTTAGTCAAAGTGACATCATTGACTTTTGCGTCTCTGTGTTCTAGTTGGTCGAACGAATGCAAATCAAATAACTGGGCTAAATTCACGCTATCCTGCTTCTTCTGTTCAAAGGTTTCCAAGAAGATTTCTAAAAGCATTCTTTTTCTACCGATCTCGTTCACTAGATAATCATAATAAGCCTGTATCATCGGAGCTACTTGTTCTAAGACAAACAAATCATCAATCTCCTTTTGTAGGAACTTTTGCGCTTTGTTCGAGGCTCTAGTTGCTACGTTTAACACTGCCTCTTGTTGTTCCAGTTTGGCAATGCTTTGGCGAAGGAAAAGGTCCGTGTCTGCGGCTTTTTGTTGGTTGGTCCATTTCTTCTCTACATAACTCACAATATTCGAAACAATGATGCCGGCAAGAAATTGTATTTGACGCTTCTCCCTACCCCTTTGCTGTTCGAACCTTGAAATGGTTTGTATAATATTTTCTTTGAACACTTTTTCACAGCTAAACAATAGTTCATTAGTTTGGGCATCAACAGTTATCTGTCTCTTTGCCTTGAATGGTGGAATCTTGCCAGCTTTAATAGCCTCCTCCATTGTATAGTACTCTTGTTCTTTGGCTGCAACAGGTGGTTCTGTCACCTCAATCTCGATTGGTACAAGACCGCGATCGGGGTTGTTTGATTCCACTGGGGCAGGCCTTGGAGCAACAGGCATTGTTTGCTGCACTCGAACTTGTTGGGGTTGTGGTTGAGGTTGTGGTTGTGGCGAATGCAAATTATGTTGTAGTTGTGGAATTGTTTGTGGAGGAAATGAATTGATCGTGTTGACACGAGGTTGTTGTTTGTTTATAATTTTTGTTGTTAATATTCGTTTGTACTCATTGAGTAAGTTACAGGGGCTCACGTAAGTTATAGCATATGGTAAGGTTACCAATCTTTCGCTGATGAATTTGTTTGGAACTTCCTCCCACCAGACAGGCGATGTCTCGTGTAATTGTGGCAACCCCATTACCACCAGTGACATTAATAGTGTCACCAATATGATGGATATAACGGGCATTTTGTACACTTTGAGTTGACTAATATGTCTTCTTCTAATATCCTTCTTGTTATCTACGTTAACAAGGTCATAAATATCATTTGTTTTAGACTTTACTTTGAATGGTCCTATATACGGATGCTCATGCTTCCTTGGCCTAGAACTAGACTTAACTAGCACAAGATCATCAATGTTGAGTTGAACGTCTCGTTCTTTAGTGTATCTTTCTGCTGCTTGGTGTGCGTCAAACGAGTTGGCTATGGCGTCGGCATGCGAAATATCTATTGCTTGCCTTACAGCATGATGATGTAAATCATAGACAGTTGTGTTCCTCGTAGCCATTCGTTGCAAGATTGGCGCCGGCCGACCGAACATTAGCTCATAAGGGGCGTACTTGGTTGTAGAACAAATTTGGGAGTTGATCGACAAACAGATCATGGGGAGGGCAGCGGCCCAATCAAGTTGTTCCCCTTTTTCACAGAGTGCTCGACACTTAACATTGATAGTTCTGATAACGCGCTCGACCACGGCGTTGCCCTTTGAATAGCCGGGGCACGCCATGACATGCGTGACGTTGAACTCGTTGCGCAAAGCTTGCAAGTTTTTTCCCGAAAAGCATCGAGCTTCGTCCGAAAGCATTACACGGGGAGGCCCGAAAATGCCAATGAACTCCATAAAGAACCTCGCGAATGGTTCAGCTTTTTGATCGACCATCGGCTTTGCTACTACGTAATGAGTGAAGTGATCGACGATCACAGCGATAAAATTAAACCCATCAACAGTTGGTGGCAAGGGGCCAACATAATCAAACGCCACCGTATCCAGTGGCGCGAATGCCTCATGTTTTCGCATTACTCCAGCCGGCTGCTTATTTTCAGCCTTGCTGCGCTGGCAACTATCACATCGAGCCACCAGATCTGCAACTTCGTCTTGCATTTTCGGCCACCAAAAGCCCCCTAGCCGATGGAGGGTACCAGCCACTCCGTCATGAGCGGCAGTAGCCGTGGAGTGGCTCTCATTCAATATTTGTTTACGTTTAGACAAGGGAACGTAAAGTTTCCTATTTTTGTAGACCAAACCGTCGATAAGTTGGAAATCCTCCTCTGCGTTGGCTGCTTTAGCCACAGTGGCTTTATCTTGCTCACTTGTATGATTGGATACCCAGTCTGCGATGTCGACCGGTGTAGCTCTAATGGAATTGATCGACTGCGTAATCCTTTTTGCTTGCTTGTGCGTTTTCCTCAAATTGATATTCAAGATTTTATCCAAATAATCGTCGCCCGGAGTGTCTACGGGGGCGCGCGACAAGCAGTCGACATCCAAGTGACAAGTTCCTTTTTGGTGCACAAATTTGCAGTCATATTCTGCCAATGCCAAAGCCCACCGCTGTAGCCTCGCGTTCTGTGGAGTTTTTTTGTTAAACGCGCAGAGGGCGCTATGATCAGTTACCACGGTGAATTGTCGACCCAACAGGTAGTGCCTAAATTTGGATAAGGAATAAATTACCGCCAGAGCTTCGAGCTCGATGGGCGGATAGTTTTTTTCCGCCGGTTTAAGGTGGCGACTAGCACAAGCAATGATGCGCCAATCATAATTTTGTTGTTGCAAGATTATCCCTGCCACACCTACTCCGCTGGCATCCGTTTTAAGAATCACCGGATCCGTGGCATTTAAATGTCCCAAGGTTGCACAATTAACCAATTCCCTTTTGATCGTCCCAAAAGCATTTTGTGTCCTTTCGCTCCAGTCAAATTTGACACCTTTCCTGGTTAGGTTGACTAGAGGTTCCGTTATAGCCGCAAAGTTTGGAATGAACTTTCTATAATAATTGAAAGCGCCCAAAACTCGACGAACTTCCTGGACATCACAAGGAGTTGGTAGGTCAACAAAAGCTTTGACCTTGTATGGATCCGGTTTCACTCCTTCAGGCGTGATTAAATGGCCTAAAAAGCTAACACTCTTCGTGCCGAAGCAGCATTTGCTCCCCTTGAGCTTTAAGTTTGCTTTGATTATCAACTGGAACACTTTTTGAAGCATCTCTAAATGTTCGCACCAGGTATCCGTTGCGATGCAGACATCGTCCAGAAAGACTTGTAATGACAATCCCTTCATTCCTGCAAAGATGCCATTGATTAGTCTTTGAAAAGTGGCGGGCGCATTCGTTAGTCCGAAAGGCATTCTACGAAATTGATAGACCTCGCCATTTACTCTGAAAGCGGTTAACTCCTTGCTTTCCTCGGCTACTGGCAACTGCCAGTAACCAGAAGCAAAATCAAGTTGACGGTAACGGGCACCTTTACCAGCTCATTCTTCCGCATAATTGGTCGAGAAGCTCTGGTCAAATTTTGACTGGGCTCGATAGTCCAACCTTCCGTTAGCAATGGGGGTGGAGGCGTGTTGCTTGTTCCAGCTGTTGGTTCTGAGGTCAATTGCGTCTTCCCGTTCCTGATTCGTTTCTCCAACTCAAATCTGTCCCTGTGGTAGACATAATCGGTCATCCAGGCTATCGACTTAGCCGGTAACTTTTTCTTTTTGGCCAATTCCGACGCTCTCTGCGCATATACCTGCAGCAGGTCGTCTGTCAACGGCACCCCCAACAACAAAACCTGGGTCAGTGTTGGGCTGCCTTTAATCACCTCCTCCAGAGCTGCCGTCTTGGCGTCAGTAGAGGCATCCTGTTCATTTTCCTCCTCTTCCTCTGGATCATCTATAATGTTACCGTCTCTGTCGGTCGACATTATGTAAAATTCCTTTTTGTTTCCCTGATTTCCCTTTTTTTTATCACACAAACAAAAAAAAGAACTCAGTAATAGTTTACGTTGGGCGCCATGTTACGCTGACAAACGTCAGAGACCGAATGGTCGTCGTTTATTACATACAGAAGTGCAAGGAAAAATAACTGCTGCGCGATGCGCTGTGCGCCACAAGCTAGCTCGCCAGTTGAATAGGTTGACACATGAGTAGATGCATTGTCCTGTTGGAAAGTGTAGTCAAATTCAGTCAACTCAGAGTAGATAGGCAAGACTCTTTCCTTGATGAATTCCACAAATTGCAGTGAATTTGAATGATGGTGCAGCTCCAGCACGACGAGAAAGGGGCCAGGAATTAGCATACCCCAGACCTGAACTGTTCCGCCTCCTTGTTGGCGTCGATTGCGAATAAGAAGCTTGTCTCTCGGGTACCACGACCTAAAATTGTCAGGTCCATCCAAATTGAAACGTTTTTCGTCTGTCCACACGACTTTAGAAAAGTCATAGTTGTTGGCAAGCCACTCGCTAGCTAATTCGACGCGTCTTTGTTTATGTTCGTCTGTCAGAATTATCTGTCTTTTTGCTTTCTGATAAGCATTTCCAATGTCAACTAAGATCCTTCTCATAGTCCTAACACTAACATTTGTGATGTTGCTCGATTTGAGCACTTTGTTTGCTGTTATACTTTCGTCATTTTGGATCATCTTGTTGACCGATCTTTTGATCAAATGCAAATTTTTAGGTGATGTTTTTGGTCGGGGTCCTCGGCGCTTACCTCTCGCCTTATTGAGACCCAAAACAATCCTTTCGACAGTAGAATCTGATACTTTGTAAGCCTTAGCTGTAGCTCTAAACGATTTCAACTCATCATACTTTTCGCGTATTTTCTCACGCAAGTCATTAGAATAAGTCATCTTTCTAGAGGTTGTTTGGGTTGAGAATAGTGGTGGTCTCGTTGCTTTAACATAATCATTGTGGCAAATTCATTAGCAAACCAGAGACAACCCGAAATTGGAGCCGCAACCTTTTACTTGGCCGTCGCCAATTGAGCTGCAGTGCGAGTTTTGCTGCCTGAACAGAAAATACATCAATTTTGAAAACAAATGCTATGAAAATAGCGATTCCATCTACAAATACAACTTCTCTGCAAATATCAAGCCAAAACTCAAACTAGATCAAAAGTTAGCCTCTGCTTACTTTTATTTGGCCGCCAGTGTAGAACCATGAACGAATTGCGTGATGAATGGGTTCGACTCCCGGCCGGGGAAGAGCTTTTTGAGCGAGAAAACGTGCGGGTACCCGAATGGGAGGCTCCGTATCGTAGTGTGAGTGGCATGATTAGTCAAGCCCGACTCTGCCTCGAGGCTCATCTAACTGATGAGCTTCAGTGTGCAAGGTGGTGCATAAAGAAGGGCTTGATTAAGAATGCCGGTGAGTGCAGGCGCCATAGGCGGCCTGTAGATCAGGAGGGAGAATAAAGATCCATTCCTAGAGCTTCTTAAGCTACTGCGGGTGGAATAGTGAGGGTGAAGAAAAGTTTATTCCATCTACAAGCGCATCGGAAAGAATTAGGGCGGGCAAACAGGTGAGAAGGTCCATAATGTTAGTCCATTCGCAAGACGACGATGTTGCCACTATGAAGGATGTTGCAAAGATGCGTAACCATGCAATCGGAAATCTGGTTCTCAGTGATTATGTTATTAAACGGTCGAGGTTTGGTCATACGGACTTTTTATTTGACAAACACAATCAACTATTGGTCAATGCCGAGATCATGAGACAGATCAGATTGTTCGACTTTATGATCACCTACACGACTCCAAATTTGCATGCCTCGGGGCGATACAGGAAAAGCTAGTAGGCGGTAGCACGTAGGACACGTGATCAACAGATTGTGGTTGCATAAGGGCTGTCTGCTATTGTTGGGCTCGATCGATTGTCCTCTGATAGCGCATGTGCTAGTTACTTAGTTAGTTTTTTCAATAAATTGATACTTTCCACCTACAAAACTCTCTGTTTCTACCTTCGAATGTATTGCTCGAAAATCCAATACGGAAAGACATTTATAACCTTCTGTTGACGAGCATTGAAAATCTATTGAACACCATCGAGTTGAGTGAGTCGGCCGTAATGGTTCCAACTTTGCTTGATGACGAATGCGAGTTGGGAATTGCTCTTTGTGGCCAAGATATTAGAAGCATCAATCTTGGGACACAATGATTTGGTCGGCCCATGTGAGTCATGGGCCACTCGGCGGCAGCCAAGCAGCGGTTGCGGCCGTCCACCAGCAGTGCCAGCATCTACAAAACCGATCAATTCCAAACACTGCAACAAGTGGCACCAGCAGCATCAGCGGGTTTATGACTAGCCTGGCGGAAATGGAAATCTTAGGCGACTGACAACAAGCCCGTCGCTTTCGTTGGCCAGCTCGCTGAGTTCCGTGCCAACAAATACATGTGGCGATTGCAATGGCCACGCCTCTAGTATTGGGTAAAAGTAAGATCGATTGCAACTTTACTCAAATGCAGGGTCAAAGTAACACTCCTCGGCGGCCAGATGGGTGAGCCAACCAGACTGCACTCAGCTTGTTGGTTGCGTCATCTGGCTCCTCGTTCATTAACTCGCTCAATGGATCCAAATCAAGCGACAGCCAGTCAAGCTCCTCTTGGACTTTCTCGCGTTGCAATGGCGTAAGCATGCTTGCAAATCTACAAACGGGTGGTTTATTGAATCGCTACAAACAAGACCATTCCAACTCAATCTTCAATTGTGTCATCAAACACAATCGAGCCACAAACGCAACCACTTTTACAGCAACAGCAACACCAGCTCAGCTTGCCAAGACACCAGGAGTCGAGTGATACTTTAAACTTGTGCGCTGTATTCACCTTACAGCATTTCATTCCATGATCCCTTTTCCTCGCTAGTTTTCTCCTCAGTCATCATCATCTCGATTCGTCACCGGCCTGTCAGATGACATGACCACATGTTCTAAAAATAGCCTTGCTGTCTAGCCACCTGTTTAGAGGTAGGAACTTTCTCACGAATAGCGAACCGGCGAAGTTATCGTCGCAGGCCGATCATTGTTGATACACGATATCATTTGATATTGTTGCATTGGGGAACATATTGCATCGCGACAAAACAACGATAATAACAAGAACAATCTATCACTGGTACCAGCCAAACTCAACTCCCACGTGGGAGCTCAAAAGAATCAAAATTCATAGAAAGGATGAATTTCCAATATGAGGTAGAAGCAGCAGGCAGCTTCCGGTTGCTGTTCATCGCGTTGCTTGTCGTTCTAATAAGTTCGCCGGGATTGATGAAAGCTGATTCGATGCTTGGTAGCAACGACAGACAGCAGAGCGACGAGTACCAGAAATTCATCGAGAATCTGAAAGCACAGGACACGTGCGGCACGGTAAGTAGATAATATCAAATAAGAAAAAATGACCATTGATTGGTTTTAGGTTTCAGGCCATAAGGTTGTCAATTAAACCAATGAGTGGATAGCATATTTAAACTAACACTTCAAAACTCGACTTGTAGATCTTCAGCAGCAAAAGTCACGGTTACGATGTCAAGGAGTACACGATCACCACCAAGGATAATTATGTGCTCACCTTGCACCGACTCATCCATCCGCAGGACATTCCAACAGGCGGTCCAGCGACGGGAGCAAAGAAGCCATATCTCTTGCTCCATGGTCTAGTGGGCTCCTCCGCCAGTTATGTAAGAAACGTTGCACCAGATTACCAGGCGCCACTGGAAACGATTGATCTCAACCCAAATATTGGTAAAGTACTGGGGGAACCAGAAATAGCTGAGTTTGCAGGTAAATCAACGGCGGATTATTTCACAGGCAATGTTGGAAAGGACACGAAGCCAACAGCTATGCTTAGCGTAATTGATATTCGTGCAGATAAGAAATCCTTTGCCAAGAAGTTTGTGGAATCGTACCGGAAGTTTAATATGCCGAAGAAATCTGAGGATTTCTTTAGCAACTCGCTCGCTTTCACCATGAGTAACTTTGGCTACGACGTTTGGCTAATTAACTTGCGTGGAAATAATTACTCGAAAAAACACGCTGGTGGCCCTACCAACGACTCGGCCAAATATTGGGACTTCATTATCGACACCATCATCCGTGAGGATCTTGTGGCTTCAATCGATTTTGTTTCAAAAACAACGGAATGGCAGGGACCAATGGGTTTTGTCTCCTACTCCTTCAGCAGCGCCCATGTCCTCGGACTGCTAACCGCCTTCCCCGAGTACCAGGATACATTGCAACCGGTTGTCATGATAGCGCCAACCCTGCTCACAGGTACACCTGAACGCTCGACCTATGAGGCCGAGTCTGCTACTGACCTTCTCACTTCTTCAGATGGCCCGTTTCCGGGCTCTGGGCACACGAAGGAGGATAAGATTGAGAAGCTGCTGTGCAAGCTTCCTTCGGCCTCGAATTTATGCAAACTCTTGGAGACAATTCTTTACGGAAAGCCAAGATCACTGACTAATTTGTTCGGTGGGGATCGGCAGTCGAGAATGGTTAAGCATGATGCTGAATGCGGCCAGACGAGCAAGCAGGTTTTATACCAGCTCATTGAGAATCTTCATTCGTCCCAAGTAAATCCAAAATTCACTCCATCTACAAGCGCGAAGGAAAGATATAAGGCAGGCAAACCAGTGAGAAGGTCTGTAATGTTGATCTTTTCGCAAGACGACGACGTTGCCACAATGGAGGATGTTGCAACGATCCGCGACTCTGCACTCAAATATTTGACTCTGACTGATTATCTGATAAAACGGAAGAAGTTTGGTCATTCGGACTTTCTATTTGGCAAGCACAATCTGCTGTTGGTAAATGCCGAGATTATAAGACAAATAGCACTGTTCGACTTTATGGTTAGGCACTCCACTGCAGACTCGAAAGCCTCAGGGTGATACATGAAATATAGTGGCCACCTCTCACGTATCACCCAGAGGAGGAGGAGGCGCGCGGATTCGATATTCCTCAAATTTTAGCTGCAGCCTGCAGGTGTTTTATCCGCTACGATTGAGCTCGATCGATTGCCTCAGCTTTCGCCTAGGCTGACTAGTTTTTTCAACTAAATTGATACTCTTCTCCTACAAATCTCTACCCTACAACACTCTTTAATCTATCGCACTTGAATCCAATGAGAAATGACAGATACACTAGTTTGTTGGGCTCTTTTTCTGCCCACTGAGGACTAATCACAATATCACTTGTTGCTTTGCCGCATTTTATATCTAAATTGTCGCTTTTTGTATCTGATATATACATACATGTTGAATCATATTTCATACGAATTCTGCTGCTTCGAACTTATGTGTTGCATTAACCTTACCGCATAAAGTTTGCATGTTAGTTTTCTCCGGAGTTGTTACGGTGTTGTTTTCATTCGTCACAGACCAGTCAAGAGAAACGACAACTTGTCCCGAAAATAGCCTTGCAGTCTAGCCACGAGTTTAGAGGTTAGAGCTTTCTGCAATGAATAGCTAACTCGGTGAGGTTAACATCACAGTCCGATCACCGTTGACATGCGACATGTATTGAGATTGTTACATTGAGGAATATATTGCAAAACAACGATAATAATAAGAACAATCAACCACTGATATCGATTGAACCCAACTCTAACTTTGAACCAGAAAAAGAGTTGATTTATCCGGAGGATGAGTTTCCAATGTAAGACATCAGCGACGGCAAACGGTGGATTCCTGTTGCTACTCATCGCGCTGCTTGCCGTTGTAATAACTTCACCAGGATTGATAGAAGCAAATTGGAAGCGTGATGTCAAGGACAAACAGAAAAGCGACGAGTATCAGAAATTTGTGGAGCATTTGCGAGCTCAAGACATGTGCGGCACAGTAAGTAGATAATATTGATTTAGAAAAAGTTGACCATTGATTTGAGGAATTTTCCAGCCATAAGGTTGTCAAATTAACTAAGTCGACTGAATATATTGATACAAATACTCCAAAACCCGACTTGTAGATCTTCAGCAGCAAAAGTCACGGTTACGATGTCAAGGAGTACACGATCACCACCAAGGATAATTATGTGCTCACCTTGCACCGACTCATCCATCCGCAGGACATTCCAACAGGCGGTCCAGCGACGGGATCAAAGAAGCCATATCTCTTGCTACACGGTCTAGTGGGCTCCTCCGCGAGTTATGTCAGGAACGTTGCACCAGATTACCAGGCGCCACTAGAAACGATTGATCTCAACCCAAATATTGGCGAGGCGCTGAAGTATAAAAGAAAGGCTGAGTTTGCCGGTAGTTCAACGGCAGATTACTTCATCGGCAAC